>CAEGAD010075414.1:0-144033 GCA_903067055.1 Poeciliopsis paucimaculata | reverse complement strand
TTATTAAATAGTTTAATTATTAAACTATTATTAAATAGTTTAATTATTAAACTATTTAATAATTAACTATTATTAAATAGTTTGATTTAATAATCAAATTAAATCAAACTATTTAACTTCATTATTTAATAATCAAATTAAATAGTTAATCTATTTTAATTTGATTATTGATAAACAGAAAAAAATCTAACTTTTAGTGAGAAATGCCAGGATAGTCTGTCATTGTGCAGGATCTGTGTGACGTCAGCAACACAGGAAGCTGTTACCAGGGCACTTCCTGCTGTGTGGCGGAGGCACACATATGTCACAACCAAGAGACATCGCCAGAAGTCACTCTCTCCATAAAGGACCGTGTGTGGGAGTGACTGTGGGATTGGCTTTGATTGAATCATGTGATCAAAATCTCTAACATTGTTTTATGTTCAGACATGAAAGCAAACATCAGGTTTAAATGTTGGTGAACTAACATAACTCTACGTTGTTATAGTTAAATTCATCTTTGGAACTACGAATGTTTAAAATTTTACTTCCTTAATTCCTGCTTGAAGGTGTTTTATTATTTGAAAAAGTTGAAAGTTGGCACATTTATTTATTTTACCCAACTAAGGAGAAAGTTTCTATTGAAATTTCTGCTCAATAGAACTTGTTGTTAATAAGACTAATACATGAAAGGGAAAAAGCATATGCAAGTAAGATAAAGATCACATCTACAGTTCTGAGACATACTGGGAAAAGTAAAAACAGTGTAATTACTTGGTATTAAATTGGTTTAAACCTTGTGCAGCGCCCAAGCATGAAACACAAGTTGGAGAAATAGAGCTTAAGGTACAGTAAGATTTTAAATAGAGATAATAAAATTGCTTCTGTAATAAAACATTTATTATGTCCTAAACATATATATTCATGAAGCAGCCTGCTGTATATACCCAGCATGTGGTTGTTATGTTACAATATAAGCAAAGAGTGCAACGTTTATATGAACAGCATCCCTGCAAAGTTATTTTATTTTAAAAGAGGACAGCTAGTTTCCACATGCACATTTTCCAGATAAATATATCCCTTCAAATGCCTTATATTAGCATTCGTAGGATCTACTTAATATCATTTTCAACAAGGGATATGTCTACTTTTTTTTTTTTACCAAACAGAAATGTCATACAATTTGTTCATTTCAAGTCTAAAATTTGCATTCCCATCGAGCCAGCATCCCTGGCGGAGAATTAAATGTCCATTTTCTGTAAATGATCCCTCGCATCCTCTGATTCCTCGGACGGCGCTCTGCACTCTGACAAGACAGTCGTGACTTGGGGCTTTGAGCTGCAGTGGTGCCTGTGGTAATGCCCCGGGCTCATTTGGACCGAGCCATCTGTCTGCCCTCTGCTAATTGAGCTGTCCGGGTCTGAGGAGTTAAAGGTACTTTGTGGTTCCATGTGCAAGGGAGCATGAAGGAATCACTAAGGAAAACAAAACCAGACATCCTCATAGATACTACCAGACAGCCCAACGCCTGTCAGTGAGGGAGCAACTGATTGAGGCTGTAGCACTGACAGATCTGCAGCAGGGGGAGTGGATATCTCAGGTTGTACAAACCTGCATGAAATCTCTGCACCAAACGTAAATGTTCGCCTCATCCATCTCTGTCCGCATCAGGTTCACCAGGCAGAACCAGCTCCCACTAAATGCGCTGATAACTGAGTGTCCTATAGGCGAACACAGAAAGAGCAACCATTTTAAGGAAAATATATGAGCTCTGGGCTGATTCAGTGAAACGAAAAATGAAGAATAGCTGCCAAAGAAATGCAATTATTTTTAATTCCCAGTTTGCTTTTATTAGGGGAGTAAGTTAAGTTCTTCTGGTTTAAAAAAAATGCACTGTGCATGAAGGGTGTATTTATTCCATCCTTTTCTTCGCTGTTTGAGGAAACAGTGACAGAAAGACAATGGTGCAGTCAGAGGCTGGATTTAGCCGTGTCGTCTGAAACTGTGAGACGCTAATTCATCACAAGACAGCTAAACCCGTCAAGGACAACAGGGAGTCAGAAAGTATACGATCACAGGCTGCCAAGCAGTCTCGGGACACCTGACCCCTCCACCGCCTGAGCTGCGAGGGCTCGGTGCTCGGGGTAGACAGGGTTCTCCCCGGGGAGGGAAACGGGTCAGGATGGGCTCCTCTAGAGATTTAACACCAGGACTAAAACTCCACTTTCTAAGGCAAAAAAAAATGTTGGTCTGAATTTTTAGTTCACTGATTATACCATTACAGATCTAGTGGACTCGTGACTGTTCAAACAGTAGGAGGAGACTTACTGAAAATATAGCGAAGAGAAGTGAAATTACATTTTTGGTCTGATCTCTACTTCTGAACAGAGCGACGGCAATTCATCTTCCAAGATGAAAACATTTTCAGAACCGACAGATAAAACATGGGCTGATCATCTGTCTTTGTTCAGCCTGGTGTTCGCAGCTTGAAAAATGTCATGAAGGTAAATGTCAAGTTTATTTGTATAGTAGATTTCAGTAACAAGACAATTCAGTGCTTTATATCATAGAAGTTTAAAAATCTAAATAATCGAAAATAATCAAATATGTTGATCAATGTTCCAGTTATTACTAATCAAAATCAACAGGTGGCTTTTGAGCAGTGATTTAAATGAACTCAGTGTTTCAGCTGCAGTCTGTTCCAGATCTGTGGTGAATAAAAGCTGAATGCTGCTTCCCTGTGTTTGGTTCTGCTTCTGAGGATGCAGAGCAGAATCAGAACCAGAAGCCCTGATTGTTCTGGAAGGTTGATACAACAATAGCAGAATTTAGTGTATTTGGGTGATAAGCCATTCAGTGATTTAACAGCGGGAGACAGCTGACCTGCTACCAAAACAAATGGATGTGTTGCACACTTCAAAATGTGTGATCTGTCTGGGTTTAACCTTCATTAAGAGATTTGATCATTTGCACCCCACAAGATTTTCTACATTGTGCACAAATCCCTCATGCACTTTTACAATATTTTTTGTGCGTTTCTGGAATTGACGGTCTGACGGGACAACCCCTTCCCCTGCTGCTCATTTACACGGTTACATATGTCGGCTTCCCTACCAACACACTGTATGCAGCCGCGAGAAGTTTAAAGGATGTTGTCTTAAAAAGGTTCTCCAGATTTATTTTATTTTAGAATCTGTGTATAAAATAACACTGCATTTATTTGAACAGGACCAACAGGTAAAGTGAAAAAAATGACACCATGTTTCTCTCCTTTAATTCAGGGTGAAGGTTCCAACTTCCTTCAACTGGGTTCCTCCATCGAGCAGCAGATTAACGGCATGTTCAAGGTGATGGAGGAGTACAACTGGGACAGCTTTGTGGTCATAACCAGTCTGTACCCAGGTTACGAAGCCTACGTGGATTATATCAAGTCCTTCACAGACACCAGCTACTTCATGTGGGACCTGCAGGACGTGTTGTCCTTCGACATGTCGGCTGACAGCACCAACGACATACGAGCACGGAGGCTGCTGCAGCAGATTGATGCCCAGGTCCTGTTGGTCTACTGCTCCCACGAAGAGGCACAGTACCTTTTTTCATTAGCAACCGAAGTTGGACTAATAGGACCGGGCTACATCTGGATTATCCCCAGCATGGCCGTGGGAAACCCAGACATCCCGCCACCTGACAGCTTCCCAGTGGGGTTGATCAGCATCATCACAGACCGCTGGAGGATGAGTCTGAGGAAGAGGGTGCGGGATGGGGTAGCCATTGTGGTTAAAGGTGTCCAGAGCTTCAGGAAGCAGAGAGGCTTCATTCCTGAGGGCCACAGCGACTGTCACAACCCCGTCAAACAATCTGCCATCAACGACACGCTGTTCAGGTAAGATACTGTCTTAAAGTTTAATCTGAACCCCATATTTTTGATGTTAATAAGATTTACGTAGAATACAAATAGGGGGGCATTTATCACATCTATTATTTATTGTGAAAATTTATTTTCAAGATAAAAAGTTTGGGTTTATTATTGCCGCATTAAATTTTAGTCAGTGTTAAAAAACTGACTAAAATATTATTTTTGTTATTTTGTTCCCCAATTTTTTCCATGAAAGCATAAAAATATAAGAATATATGATCAAATAAAGTATCTATGCATTTCTCTCACAGTCATGTTTGATGAATGTGATGAATTTATTTTAAATCCATGTAAAACCATAAATAAGCTAATCTATAGCAGACTTCATATTACATCTGAAGTAGAGTTTCACTCTGGCTGAACTCAAAACCAGGACTTTGAGCTTTTGTAACTTTGGGTTGTTGTCTAGCAGAGGTTTCCACATGTTTCATTATTTAAGGTAATTTAAATATTTAAGGTAATTCTATTACTCACTAAATGACATTAACATCATTCTGACACTGACTAGTGCTTTCCTGACTTCAGTGTCTTCTCACAGCATATAGTAGGAGTCTGCAACTTAGATAACCCATGGAGGCATTTTGCTCTCAGGCTAAATGTTTTTGTTTTTGGTAAGAAATGTACTCCTCCATGGCCACGCTGTTTTCTCTGATCTACATCGGCCTGGAGCTGCAGATGTACAGCTTCTGAAGAGGACAGTGATATGTCTGACAGTAATGAACCTGAAGGTTTCTCTACTTCTGACTTCATTGTCTTTTTTCAGTAGTGCTTTAGGGCAACTTCCTACAATTTCAACTATAATGTAGCATAAGGTATTGGTAATAAAAGCAGCATGGAATCCCTTTTTTATTTTTTTATTCTAACAGTAAATTTCTTACCTCCAATGTGTTAAGTGCAGAGTAGAAATATTTAAATACCAACTACTTAAACAAATTTGTAGCAAGCTGGTACCTTGTCCTACATGTTTCAAAAACGCTCTGCCTTTGACTAACAACTAATAACTGGCTATTAACTCAGTTTTGTTTACAGCTGGCAAATTTTACATTTTTTTTTACAAAACGTGATCACACTCACGCTACACTAGATTATATCTTTGCATTCAAAATAGAAGTTGAAAAGTGAGTGAGTGGAATGAAACAATTATCAGCATAGATGCTCTAGGTGTCAGGGGTTCACACATTGCAGGGCAGTGTAATATTCAGTCTGCTGGATGGAGCCTCCCTGCAGCAGATGATCACACTTCCGATGAGTTAAAGTGCTAAAGATGCCAAATAGCACAGCAAGTGTTGGAAGCACAGATAAGAAATAAAGTTAATACGGTCATTGTAATATACATCGTGATCAATGCCGTCTTGGTAGGCAAGCACAGCGCAAAGCATAGCTGAATCATAAAAGCATCAGGACTCGTCTACATGGAGCTGAAGTGATTTCACTGCCATTACAAGAAACAAACAGGTAAAAAGTGGTCAACAGTCCTGTATTAATTTAGGATTTCCTGTCTGTTTGTTGTGGTGAAGCATATTTCATGGTGTTCTCTGCGCCGCTGTCATCCGTCTCTTCAGCACTAATCACTGCATGTCTGTTGGAGACTGTGAGGTAATTTAGTAAGAGGGAGGGGTAGTGAAAGTGGATAGGGGTGTGGCTTTACATCAGCAAAGCCAAGCCCAAAAGAGCAATATGACGCCATCTGTGCTGTGGAGCACAGAGAAAATCCTATTTTGCTGGAAAAAATGTTTTAATCAGCAAAGAGAATAGTTGGAAAAAACAGTCCCAGCTACAGCTTTTTACTCATATAAACTCAGGTTAGTCAGGGAGAATGGACGGTGCTCATCTTTATATGACCTGTTATAGATGATCATCTATCAAGGGCCATTTATCAACCATAATCAGAGGCTCAGGTTTCATTACAGAGGATCACTCTCTCCCTGTGACATCAAAAGCAATTTTCACTTCAGTCAACAGAGTCTTTGGAGATAAGACTTGAACAGTTTATAAAAAACTGAACATAATCACTATCTTTGATACAGTACAAACCATATCGTTTACACATTTAGACCCAGCAGGCACGTGTTCAGAAACATGAGTAAGTTGGGTCAGCGAAACAGAACAAAGCGCTTTCAATTAGCTTTATCGTCAGATCTCATCTCGTTGCAGTCAGATCAAACATGAGCAGCAACGTCTGTTGTTGGATTTCTGCTCTCTGGATGAGAGAATCTTTTGATAATGAGTCGGCTCACCTGTTAATAAGATTATCGCACACTGCCAGATTAAATACGTTGTTCACACACACACCGGGCTGTGGGCTGTTCTCCTCCCACTGGGCTTTCATCACCTCTGCTGGAGTGGGGTGTGAGGTGAGAGTCCTGTGCCACACGTCTATCGCAACAGAACATGTGAGTGATGTAACAAGAGGATCAGAAGCAGCAGCTAAATCAATCAGGGAACTGAGATGAGTTTTCTATACAGAAATGGATAAAGAGTCCCAAATGAACTCCAAAACCGAGGAGAAAACTTGTAGATAGAGGCGCAGTTGATCATTTTTACTAGTCTGACACCTGCCTAATAAATAAAGAACTAATAAACCATAATCTTGCCCCAGGACATAAAGGCTAGTAGGCAAAATTATAAAACCAAAAATAAATGAAAACTAATATTTCATCATTAAGTGTAAATGTTATTCGGATCTCATACTGATGAACAACTTTGTACTTGTTGATTTTTGCAATTAAACATGAGTTTCTTTAAGTTATTGAACAGTAGATTCAGGTGTTTTAAGTCAAAAGTGTTTAATTTACATAAAACTGACTAGAACCAAAACTGGAATGCAATAAAAAGTGGGTCATTAAAACAGGTCTACAGACTGAGACCAATTTCTCAATAGTGCACCTGAATAAAATCTCATTAGGAAGCTGGATCAAACCGAAGAATTGAAATCAGAACCATTAAAATTCAAACAATGTCTTACCCTGGACAATAATAAACATCTAAGTCCGCATTCATCTACAGAGCAAAAATTATAATGAAAATTTAAATTAAATCTAAACAGGCACCGACAGCATCCTATGGCGACTTTTACAACCTGAAAATTGTGGGTTTGATTCCAGCATCCTCCTGTTGCATGTTGGTGTTCCCCTGGGCAAAGACACTTAACCCAAAGTTTTCTAGTGATCTGTGCTGTGTAAAGTGTAAAGTGCTTTGAGTGGTTGGTATGTCTAGGAAGGATTTAAAAATTTCCCCATTTGCCTGATAAAACAGTTATAGCTTAATGCTGAAGTGATAGTCTGTTGCATTTTAATTCACTATTTTCCTTTTTAATCTGCAGTCTGAGTTAAACTACAGACTTCAGAGCTGCACAATACATCAATTCCTAATTGTCACTGCAATATCAATGTGTGCCTTATTACATTTGCAAATGACAGCTTGAACATAATAATTGGTAGGATATTGTATCGCAAGACCATGCATACAAATTCACAGTGTGTTTGTCTGGTTTGATAAGACTTTGTAGTGACTGCGTTTAGGGGGAAAGATTATGTTTTAGAGTGAGAAACTAGGGGGGTTTCCCACCTGAGCTCGGTTGACTCACTTTGGTGGCGACCAAAACTGCAACATTTGTTCCATCTCCAGCTGCTGTGGCTCTCTTTCACACTGCACTGTGTGAAGCCAATCAAACCCTATGGGCAACCTGATCCCCTCCTCACCTGCAGGGGCACTGCACCAAGAACCACTGAAGGAAACGACAAAAACCTCCTAAAAAGACACTGAGCGCAATTTCCGTCTTCACAAAACAAACAAAAATAGAGTGGTGTCAAATTTTAGCAGTTGGAGGATTTCTCTTTCATCTTTGGCTAAAGACCACAAGCCATTTCTTCCGCTAAAGCAAGTCTCTCATGTTTATTTCGATTGTATTTACCCAGAATGCCCTGAGCTGTAGTCCGCTTCCTGGTTCTAGAATGGTCTCCAGTCCACTTGGAGTTCACAAATGCATTCGAACTACACCAGAGTTCACTTAAACCGAACCAAGACCACGGTTTGTAGAGTTAGTCTGCTTAAGAGTTTGATACACTCCTCCCCAAATGAACTGGACTTTCTAGACAACCGACCAGAGTTTGATTAAAGAAGGCCAAACAGGGCTGGTGGGAACGCATCCTTCTTCAATGTGTAGCATTTCAATTAAATGCTTCATAACTCTGCTACAGCTGAAGTTTAACATCTTGCCTATATTTACACAAATGAAATTTAAGAATGCACTCTTAGCTCTATGTTTATCTATCTGCCTTTTCAAATCACTGATCATCTTCTCTTGTTTGCTTTGTTCCTTCAGACACATGTTGAACGTGACATGGGAGCACAATGACTTCTCCTTCAACAATAATGGCTACCTGGTGAACCCAGCCATGATAGTCATCACTCTGGATAGAGAGAGACAGTGGGACAAGGTAAGCTTTGGGCTCATTTCCAAGAATCTTCTCTTCAAAATAACTTCTGTAATGAGTTTCAGCTCATAAAATGGGAAAACAGAGGGGATACTCTGCAGCTGTAGCCCATTGGTTCTGAAGCAGAAGATAGTCTTTCCTCATACCAATGAAACAACTAATGGAGCATCGTCTCCCTCTCACATATGCTTCATTCACATACACTTAGACACTCAGACTCCAACCTTTCGGAAAGGACAACAGAAAGACAGAGTCAAGGGACTGTACTTCATCAGTTTGTTTAAAGACAAGTGCAAAATGTAGCCAAAGTGGTGAACGAGATGCTTGAAACATACTCATAATAACATCCACTGGTAATTTAAAATATATTATGTCATACGTATAATTCAAGGTGCAATACTTCTTAAACATCAACAAGTTATTAGGCGCTAATGGCAACCAAAACTATCTAATTAGAAAAGTTTTTACAACAAAAGAAATACTGTGAGAATCGATGCTCCAAAGAGAAGCAATTAATTTTCTTGTTATGGGATTATACTCACAGCAGCATTATAAATATATCATATAGTTTTATAAAGTAAAATATGCTACAAGCTACAAAACTGATAAATGGACCGTGAAATGCCACAAAAAACTGATTTATAATCTACCATTTTAGGATAATGAATATAATTCAATTCAACCATTTCTGTGACAGTTTGGCTTATTGTTAAAACCAAGTCATTAATCCTGAGTAAACTGTTGCAAGATTACAATGCATAGTAAAATACTGGAGCAATGTGTGTGTTTCAATTGTTCTACAGTTTGTTAGGGAAAAAACATGATTCTTTAACAATTTCTTTTCAATATTCTTTCCAAAAGGAAGATGACTTCTTTCCAACATTTGGAAAGAAGTCATAGCTGAATCATGGGAATGATTACAATATTACATTGTAAAAGATATTCTTTCCAGTATTTGTACACCTGACAAAAAATCACAACTAAGTGATCAGGAAAAATTACACCAAATTTTAATTATTCCGTTAAAAACATATAAGAAGCAGAAACTTTCAAGTTAAATATTTTAGTTGATCCCGCTTCCCTGCCACAGAGAGAGCTACAAATAAAACAGTTTGTATTTGTGTGGCATTCAAAAGGTATAAAGTAACTGAACCGTAAAGTTCTGGGAAGGACATGAACCTGCTTCATATGAATGTAAGATTTAAAACCAAGTTGCAGCTTCATTGATTCTCCTCTCGTTATTTCCACCATGCTGACCTTTACGTAAACCTTTCAAAGCCAGAAAAAGAAAATCTTACTCTTGTACAGAACAATATTTTGCTCATTTCACTAAATTCCAGCCAAGATGTGGAAGGCAATCTATTTTCTGTGTTTAACTTTCTCTTGCCTTGGGCTTATTTTCACTGCAAGCTGAAAATCAATTCCACCTTTGGATTGCCTTTTTTATTGAGTTTTCTCAACACACTGCCATGCAGCCAGATCGTAATATAATAACCATACTAGAGATGCAAGTTATTAATTAATGAATCGAAAGCAATTAATTGATAACTGCCATTTTCTTAAAAATGAGTATTCTCTTGTATAAAATGGGTCAACCGTCTTTCCATAACATAATTTTAATTTTGTGACAGGTGTATTAAGTACTGGGTGAATAAGCAGAAAATTGAAGTTTTTACATTACTAAACTAAGACAAATTTACAAAATGTAACAAAATATTTGGTTGCAAAACAGAAAAAATAAAAAGAATATGTGAAACATTTAATCCCACATGAGGAGACAGAGATGTTCAGGACCGCAGACTTTACAGTCCACTGTGTTAAAGAAGAGAACAGAAACTGTGATCTAGCTCTTTGCCATCAGTGAAATCTTATCAGTGGTGAGAGCAACACTGTTAGTCTTGCCTCAAATTCAGCTTCTTTCTTGTTGTAGCACCAGGTTGTGGTTGCACTCAAAGGAATGTTAAAACTCTGCTCCATGAAGTAAATTAACTCATGAAAACCTTCAAAATCAACCATTTTTGGTGCCATATTTTAATTCTCTCCCTGGTTTAACGCACCTGGATCAAATGATGTCTCACGAGACGGCCTAAGAAGAATATTGACATACTGAGAAGGTTATTACTATTAAAACATGCAGGATGCCGGCCCTTGAGGACAGACTTTGGGCACCCCTGTTTTACAACTATCAACACACCAAGGATGAGCAGCGGCTCTCTCGGTAGCCATACTATAACACTGAAAGAAGGTCCATTTAAACGGACATTAAATCAATCAAATTATAATTTAATAACTCAACATGCGATAATTAATTGCCGCACAACAAATACAAAACGAGACACTATACAGCTCACCTTTCAGCTAATAAATCTGTGTTAATGCAATGTTCTTATCACTAGCAGTTTCTGCTAGTGATAAGTTTCCACAATAAACCACTCAGGTGATCAAAAGGTCAAAGTGACTTATGAAGACTGATGGGGGAGATGAAAAGAAAGGTAAAAAAAAAAAAAGGCAGAAGAGAGAAAGGAGAATTAGTCCTGACCGCACCTTTATCTAGTAACTGGATATCCAACAAGGCAATAAGAAGCTGCTGCCATTCCATGTTTATCTGTAATGAACACAGAAATGGAAATTATTGCCTCTTGCTGAAAATGGATTTTTGAAAAGTGGGGGAAAAAAAGATAAACTTTTCATGTACCTTATCTCTTTAAATTTATATAGCCACTATAGGCTTTGTTTACAATTGTTTACCCCTCGGGTCACATTATACTTCAATACATACTTTGTTTTTTAGAAATAACCAACACTAATTTTTGCTGTCCACTGTATGAAGTTGAGGATATTTTACTAAATAATAAAGTCTGAGAATCAAATGGGAGCCATTTTTTCACAAGTATTTCGGTAATTTAAAATGTAGATTTCTTCGACAAAATACCCATAAGTGGAGCAAACAGTAAGAATGGTCTTAGGCAGCAGAGAAAAATAACTGAAGTCCAAGGAGAAATCAGACTCAGACTTCATATTTGCACTTCTTCCCCATGTTCCATTTTTCCACCCTTTTTCATTTCATTGTGACAACCAAACTCACTGCAGTGTATAAACTGGATTGCTTTTTTCCTGCACAAATAACAGAGATTATGCTGGAAGAAAAACCGTTTTGTTTATCTGCAGGAAGTTACTGACTTCCTGCACCTGTAAAGGTGAAATTTAAGTCTAGTGTTTAAAATGCTTTGTAGAAAAGAAGAAGCTACAATGATGTCATATTACTCTGATATAAACAAATAGTGAAAAACAGTTACTGCTCTCTAAAAAACATTCTAAACAGCTGCTCTTTGTTTTATGGCCGATTATCCCCACGGTTCTTTCTACTACTACAATAACTGGGAACATGCAGATTATAATGAAAGAAACGCCACGTGTGACAATCGACATATGAAATAGGTCAATTTCCTCAACTGAGTGACTATTTTTACACTTGACTGTTTTATAACTAACTGGATATCCAGCTGCTTAGTTTAAAATAATGTGTAGAAATGAGAATTTCCTAAGTAATTTCAACAGTGGCAAAGGGACAGCTACTAAAAAGTAAAGGCTTCTGAGTTAATCTGGTTGATTAAACATCAACGTCCAATTAAAGTCTTCTCACTGTTAATTTAGAAGAGGCTGGAACTGCTGTAGTTTCATTTGGATGTTTAATTATACCGATTACAAACTCTGTGACTTAAAATCAAAACCCTTTAAAACCTCAGCTCACAGCTAAGGATGAACAATGTAGAGGATTAAGTAGTTTCATTAGTTTAATACATGGTTTATTTCTCACGTTCGATACGTAAGCGTTCAAGTCTGTTAATCTGAGGCATTCTTCCACAAGCTATTGGTGTCTTTGGCCTTTTTCTGGAACAGCTGAGAATTATGAGAGCCATCTGTTTGGTGCAGTGTTTCACTGCCTCCTGCTGATTCACCTTCTTGTTTTCACTCCTTCAGGTGGGGACGTACGAGATGGGAATCCTGCAGATGAGATACCCGGTGTGGCCACGGTTTGGCTCCTATCTAGAGCCGGTGTCAGATTACAGACACCTGACTGTGGCTACACTGGAGGAGCGGCCCTTTGTTATTGTGGAGGCAGTGGACCCTGTGACTGGTACTTGTGTTAGCAACACTGTACCCTGCCGACGACAGTCCAACAAGACAGAGGCGTATGTTAACTGATAAAAATAACTTTACAAATTGTACATTATGTTTTTATTATTTAAGACAAGCATGGATTTTCCCCAAATATTAGTCACCATTGCTTTATAGTGTTTAACATTGAGGTAAAAACTACTCTGTTGCACTGGTATTTCTCTGTTGGTAGACTGAGTCAATCATTCAATCATCTTGAATAAAACAAACCAACATCTGATCGCTGTAGTCCCTCAAATACCCTTATCTGCTAGCAGAGCCATCTTAATTGATTTTGCATCTAACTTGTGAGTGCCATTAGCCATGAGATTAAGAGGCTCTTCCCCTGCCATTACCACATGCATGGCTTCTTATCACTCAATGAGGTGAGATACTCATTAGGCTGCTTGGCCAGAGTGCAATATCCCAGGGATCACCTTGTGACCCAATCAGGGAAATATATGTGGTGCATGATGGGGTATCAATTAGATGGGACGATTAGGCCATGTCATCAGTTCTGAGCACCTGAAGACTGATATTGGTGTTCATTAGCAGGGGAGAGAAGCACTGGCCATTATCCATTACTGACAATGGTGTTAACGAGGTGAAGGGAACAGAAGATGAATATCGCGCCCCTTCAGTGTTATGAAGAACTGTGGCGCTTTGTCACTCATGCTGACTGAATCTTACAGCCTCTACTGGAAAAAATCCCTGTCAGACAAAGGAACCTTTTCATTGAGTTGCATTTTTTCTTTTTAAAGAAGCAGTCAATAAAAGGTCAATGATCCAGTCAGCTTTCAAGCAATCAAGAAAAATGGCTGCTATACATTTATGCGTGCACAGCAGCAACAATATGATTTCACAGTAATTTGTAAAAAAAATTTTTTTTAAAAACACAGCTTAACAACCACCAAACTTGTCAAAACAGCTTTACTGGACTGCATGGTAAGAGATAATCAGCAGCTCTTATGGGATCCAGTTCATAAACCATGAACCAACGGAGGATGTCCTGTATCACTAGAAAATCTCAGTAGAAAGCCAAAATCCACATTACAAAGTGCATCTGTTTATATAATTTGATGCTTATCACTTTATCTGATTATTGGTTTGAAGATTACTTTTTTTAAGGCAGTTGAAGTTCACAACAATTTTTCATCCAGAGTTGAATCATAAATCAAGGCAAGAGATTTAAACAGCTTTTCTTCACTTCAAAACTGTAAATCTGGATGCTGATCAATGCTTCATGGCAGTGATCCTAGTCATTGCATCAATGTTCTGAATAAAACAAACACGAATACTATTACTACAACCCAGCTGTTCTTTTATCATCACATGTTCTCTGCCTAAACATTTAATATTAAAATATTCTTGCACATGTAAAAATACCTACGACTTGTAAAACTGAAAGGAAAATTTGCTATGTTTAAAAATGACATTATTTAGTGAAAGGCAGAAACATCTAATGTATTTATAATAAGACAGACAAGCAGCAGCCAAAACAAACAGGTTGCTGGTGAAGAAGCTGGACTTTACCAGCACAGAGGTTTTATCCACCTGAGGACCTAATTTACAGATTAAAACCTGGCACACTCAAAATGCGAAACCATGAGATGGATAATATAAAATCTTGATATGAAATCCTGTCAAACTGTATGATGAAAATACCAGCAGAATCTGAGATATGACTATGCGTGTTGCTGCGCTTATTATGGGTTAGATGCTGAAAAGGGAGAGAGGAAGTGGAGGAAAAAGAGACAGAGGTAACAGAAATTATGACTGGGAAAAAAGGAAAACAATCAGATTTCTGTCACAACAGCAGCTACAGAAAGAGCAGTTCCTAGAAAACAGACACAGCTTGCTATTTGTTGTTGGTCATCTTTGGTTGGGATAACACTAAATCGCACGTGTGACACTGGACATGGGCTTATTTAAGATTAAGACCAGAGATTTTCTTTCATGACAAAAGATTTTGCCTAAGACTGCCAACAATCAACTCTGAGCAAAAGTGCTTTTATAAATAATAATTTAAACCTCTTGAAGAGAAAATAGCATGTCATTTCCAAAGGCCCTAAAGATTTAGAGAGAGGACCCAAATGTGTCATATCTGTGACAGATTAAGATTATTTTCAAACTACAGAAAAAGCTGGTTTTTATTGGAAATGTTAAGAGAATTTACTTTACAAATGGTATCATAGAAAAACAAATACTTCTGTTTTTAGTTACATTTGAAAAAATACGATGTCAAAAATTATTCTTAATCAGCTATATTGGTTTCTAAAAAATATATAATGTTTCACAGGACTAGTAATTTGTTTATACATCTCTCTTTAACTGGATGATCAATTGTCCCAAAAGTCATAGTGATAAATTATAACTTAGATTTAAAGACACAAACAAAGCACAGACAAATTAGATGTTTAAATAATCTTGTAGTTTTGCAAGAAACACTGTGGGCTTTGACTAGCTACAGCAGATTTCAGCAAATTCAGCTCACAAAGTAAAAAAAAAAGTTCTTCAGAAGGACCATAATAAATAACACTTTTTCCTCACAGCACTCTGGGGATGATTCATTCAGAGGTAATGTCCTGCTGAAGGATGACATTGAGCTGAGGATATAATTATACATTAATAGTTTTCAATAGGAATGAAATCATAAGTTGATTTAATAAAAGACGTAACTGAGTGCAACGGTTGATGAGCAATAAGATCAGCACCAGAAATCTTCTCTAAGCAGCTTTGAATATTGAAAGCTTTTTAAAGTAATGTTTGATAATTACTGTAACCCTAAGTTCTGTCAGGAGATTTAATCAGGCTTTTTCTTCTTCATTTCCCATAACTATAAAAACACATGTTAGGTTAACTGATTACTTTTAATTTGCCTTCAAGTGCTGCTGTTTGTCCTGTCCACTGAATTCACTCTGTGCTCGACAAAGAAGGCCCAAAGACGACACTTCCTACGGAAAGTTTGGAAAATGACAGCACACAAAAGTTCAAAACAAAAAGCAGAAAATAACTTAAAAATAAAAATAGCTACACGAGTAACACTTCGCACTTAAAAGCTGAGATCAAATTATAAAAAAATTAATCACAGTTACAAACAAGTTTAAAAGACGCAAAGAACTTTGGTTTTGTTAAGACACCACTGAGACATATTTAGTGGGCAGTTAGGCTCAAACAGTTAATTTACTGCTAATGACTAAGTTAGAGGCAAGTCGCGAACCCTGGCAGCTGGTGAGGCGGTGTGTTGGGAGCTCTGTGTTTACATATGGTCTGCTGTGCCAGGCTGATTTCCTCTGAAGGATTCATTTGTTTCTGGTTATTCTTTGCTGCCTCGCCTCCTGGCCTATCATGTGTGAGTCCAAGGGCCATTAGACTGAGGGTCTGGGGGAGGTTAGGGGTGATGTGTCCTTAGAGCTCTCTGCCTCCAGTACATGGCTTGCTAGGTACCTAACACACCACACCGTGCATCATAAGCAGGAGGCTCTCCTACTGGGCTGTCTCCTATGAAGCTCAAACAAAAATGTTTTCAGTTCTGAGAAACCAGTCTCTTATTTCTGAACATCGCTGAAAAGAAACTCCTGTTTCTTTTCTTGGATAAGAAAATATGAAACAGTTTGCTTTAAATGTGATAGAAACTATGAGAAAACATGAGGTGAACAACACCTTTATATCCATCACTGCAAAAACACAAAATCTTACCAAGTAAGATTGGTAAGATTTTACCAATTTCTAGCACAAATATCTTGGTACACTTGAAATACCCATAAGTAGAGCAACAGAAAACAACAAAACTAACTTATAAGTAACTTTGCAGCAGTAAAGTTATGCTGGCAGAGTAATTTACTTATATCAATACATCCAGAAACTGGACCAAAATGGTAAGATTTAGTGTTTTCGCAGTGACATCACCCAACCAGTATATTTATATTTTAAAGAAAATGCTGCATCAGCTGTAGGAGCTTAAAAGTCTTTTATACAAAATGTGTAAAACCCGTGCTGGAAGTCGCAGATTTGAAACCATAAACCATTACATAATGTATGCGAGAACAAAGAATCTTGTCTTAAAACAACACTGTCTTTTGCTTTTCAGTATTGTGGGTCACACTGAGCCATACACTAAGCTGTGCTGTAAAGGTTTCTGCATAGACATTCTGAAGAAACTCTCACGTACCATCAAGTTCTCCTACGACCTTTACCTGGTCACCAACGGCAAGCACGGCAAGCTGGTCAGAGGCATCTGGAACGGGATGATCGGAGAGGTAGGAATGACAGAGACCTTATCATATATTCTATTTAAATGAGTTGGGTTCCTTATTAAATGTGTTTTTAGAACTGCTAAGTTACAAAACAACACGTTTATTAAAATAATAAGTAATGTTCAGGTGGGGCAACTAAAATCTGAATGTCCACTTTAACTATAAAATAATGATCTTAATGTATCTAGATTTATTGATGAAAAGTATTTCTGTTGCAAATCCTACCAAGCTTCACAATATATTGATTAACAATCATCATGACAATATCAATTTTTAGTAACAATAAAGGTGTTGGTGACCAAAATACTAAAGGTCACGTAGGGTAGTACAGACACTGTGATGATGAAAGAGAAAGAAAGTAGTGAGGAAATTGTGGATCAATTGAAATTCACAATTTCAATTGTGGATTTTTTGTGTCTGCAACTAGACACAAAAAAAATCCAATGATAAGGTTTCATTTTTGTCAACAGGTGTTCTACAAACGAGCGGACATGGCTATTGGCTCACTGACCATAAACGAAGAGCGCTCAGAGATCATTGATTTTTCGGTGCCATTTGTTGAGACGGGAATAAGTGTGATGGTGGCTAGAAGTAATGGGACTGTCTCTCCATCTGCATTTTTAGGTAAAAAGCCAACTCTGAGAACATGCGACCATCTAAGACTGCATCAGAAGTGGTTCAGTGTAACTTTTTAGAGCCATCTTAACAGCCTACCTATTTTACTATTGTTTATTAAAAAGGCCACTATAAGTTCTTTCCCTGCCTAATTAAGCTGTGTGTCTCTGCAGAACCATACAGTCCAGCAGTCTGGGTCATGATGTTCGTCATGTGTCTGACAGTTGTGGCCATCACAGTGTTCGTCTTTGAATATTGCAGTCCGGTTGGGTATAACCGCAGCTTGGTCAGTGCCAAAGGTAAATCTTATGTTACCCAACACATCTAAACTCTTTCAGGTAGTTACATCCATAAAAAGAGAACCACTGTTGGGGATACAGTCACAAATGTGGTTTGTTAGGAGAAAAGAAGCAAAAGACAAGACTTCAAATAACTACAGACAAATCTACAAGTAGTGTGGTATTTTTCTGATCTAATCAAAAAGCCTCATCTCCCCACAATAAACCTCTATCAATGTTTTCTTTTTGTAATGTTGACCAAAGAAACAGAAGTAGTCAAAACCTTGCATGTAGACATAGACATATGTTGCCTAACAAGGGTTTTACAACTTTTCCTGTAATACAAAGCTACTAAAAGCATCATTTTAAAATACTGTCAGAGCTGAAACTACAGAAAGCTGTAATTCTGTACTCCTTACACTGGATTCTGAAAAGGTATCAGAGGTTGAAGAGAAAATGTAGCTTTCATGCTACATTTTCTCTTCAACCTCTGATACCTTTTCAGAATCCAGTGTAAGGAGTACAGAATTACACACATTGGATCAATTCTTGTTGAATCAAGATACTGCAGTTTCATTTCATCGCCATGTGGTCCCCTAATACCCAGTAATGGATGAAAGAGCAAAGAGTCACGGGTTGCCAACTAATCTCTATCGGACAAGTCTTTACTTTCATCCAATATTTTATGTTACACATCAGCTTTGGCCTTAAGAGATGTTAGTACAGATGATATCCACTGTGTGTATTTTATATTTCAAGTGCATCATCTCTATCATACACTATTATTGAGTAAATCAATGAGGAAGGACCTATTTTTAAAAAGAAAATTAAACTTATAACAGAGAATAGGTTAAAAATAAAACTAACTGCTGACCTCTAACTAATTCTTTGTACAACTTAAAGGAATTGCATTTTATGTTGGAGAAAAAGAACGATTGTCTCCAGTAATAGAATAAGACTATAAATAAGAGCAAATAAGAGAAAATATTGAGTTAATTACTGTTTCAGTCACAACTACTTTATCCTAGTTATAAAAATATTGAACACAAGAGTTTGTTAACTGCAGTATTTAAATGTACTGTTTACTTCATAGTTTCAGATTTTTATCCTTAACAGCTTGAGAGACAAAGGCTCCCACAGCTACCATTTGGAACTATGAACCAGAAATGATCTATGCCAAAAATGAACAAATTAACCAAAACAAAATAAAACCTTTTCTAATTTCAGAATTCAAGTTGGAAAACAACCCAATAAAACTGACTTTTAACTCCATTTTCTTTGATTTTTAGATCCCGGAGGTCCCACATTCACTATTGGAAAATCAGTTTGGCTACTGTGGGGAATCGTCTTCAACAATTCGGTTCCTATTGAGAATCCAAAGGGTACAACCAGTAAGATCATGGTTCTGGTCTGGGCTTTCTTTGCCGTCATCTTCCTGGCTTCGTACACAGCCAATCTGGCTGCCTTTATGATCCAGGAGCAATACATCGACACCGTTTCCGGACTGAGTGACAAAAAGGTACAGACCTTTGTCTTAGACGTTGTTTTGTTGTTGATGTGCAACCTAAAAGACAAGGATGTTTATTTTGGCTGCGTAATACACTGGCTGTAAACACATAAATGCTGCAAACTCCAAAACACACAACAACAAATAAATTGCTACAATCATAGGCAAAATGCAGCGTGTTTTGCTGTTTGTTGTGCGTTTGCACCTATTGGGCACCGAACTGTAAACTACATCTGCTGCAGTTATAAATTGTGGATAATCTAAAAGTGTTAATGCAAACAGGAAAAAAAGAAATTACATTATCTTTTAGAGCAGGATGTTAATGAAAATGAGAAGATATTCCGGGTAGACTGTGATTGTAATTTCCTGGTATTATTATCCATACTTGTGTTGCCCTGGGGATGCATTACATGGAGGTATTGATGAGGAAATCTGTGTTAAACCATCAGCACAAAAAGTGATTTGTAGTCTCTGTGCTTTCAGACTACTGAGGAGATTAAAGAGGCATTTGAGGAAAAAGACCAAGCTGTCCACCGCTCATTACGATTCTAGGAAAGTCACTAGCAATTCTCTTTTCATTATTCACCAATTCTGCAATGCAGTGCAAGAAACAAAGCTCTTTTGACAGGGACTTCATAGATTATTCTACTTCTTTCTGTATGTGGCAACGCCGTAGGAATGTAGAACTGAACTGCTGCTTGACCAGCTGCGCTAAGCTCCTTAGGGCAGGTGTATGGAAATAAGGTACAACACAAAGACAGATAAAGTGACCTTGTTTTAAAAGAATGGCTAGTCAATAATGAAGTGTAGGAATAACTTCTCCACTTTCAAGAAATGTCATGTTAAGTGAGTGACTGACAACCACAGTTGTTGAGCAACATGACAAAAATACCTCCGTCCAAGCAAATTAATCTCCAAAAGCTACCTGCAATTTGTCTTAACTCTTGTATTTAGATGTACCTGAAAGGATAAATCGTTAAATTGTTATTGCACTGAAAGCTTCACAGAGAAATCAGCTGAAATTGGACTTTCAAGAGTCCTGAAATGGCTGATTTGTAGCTTTTATTTTGTTTTTTCCCCATTAAATAAGTGCTAATTATTTAACATATGGACTCTAAAAGCATTTGCATAAGGTTAATGAAAAGTCAAATCCTGTATTCCCCTTCGTCCTACTTTCAATCTATGATAATTAAAACCATAAAGTACTGCCAAAGGGAAAAGGATGAAATAAGTTCTTTAGAGAAGACAACAGAAGGATGAAGGAAGTCCAGATCCCCCTGGACAGCATCCTGGACTTTAAGTTCCTTTCTATAATACTGATGTTAGCTGTCAATTAACACAACACAAAACCTCCAGGACAACAATATGAACAGTAAAGCAGTGGGGAAAAGATAACAGAAGCCACTATATCCAGTCTATGAAGGACTGATCCTACCAAAACTGACAAAAAATGAATGAGGAAGTAAATGCATAAATAAAAGAGGGAAAAAACTAAGCAGATAAAATGAACAAATGAAGTTAAAATAAATTAATACATGAGGAAATAAAATATGTAAAAATATATTTTTCAATATAACTATAAAATATATTTTGGAATAAAGGTATGATGCAGTTATTAATTTCCACATTTGTTATTGCATTTATTTTACATTTTTCTTTTGTCCCTCAAGTCTATGGTAATGAGGTGGGTGTTTCTACCACTAAATGTGGAAATACAATATAAAACATATGTTTGATTTATGACATATTTATTTATTTAATTCCAATTGCTTATATTGTTATATTGTTTATAAAAGCCCGTCTAAGAACAAGTGAGACAAATCAGCTCAGGCTAAAAGCACCAATATGCAGAAATGAGCTGCTGTTTTTTCTGTTCATTTGTTATTGTGTGCCGGTCTCTATCGAACACACTTAATACATTATTAATTCCTCATTTGGTTATTTAGAGTTTTATTTACTCCTTTATTTCCTATTTTATTCATTCATTTCCAGCTTTGGCAAGACCAGTCCTCCACAACTCTGTTTTGTGCTTTCTGTTTAAGCCCTGCTTTTTGTAACACTTCTTAATGACTAAACAGAGTACTAAAATGTAATAAAATCAAAGATGATGGGTCAAACTATTTTATTAACTGTATTTAGTATGTCAAACTATGTGTATTGAACAATAAGCAAATGACTGAAGGTATCTTTTGTTTAGCTACCCAAGCACAAGAATCATGTTTGTTAATATAAAATGTTATTCCACATCCATCAACAGTTTCAAAAGCCACAGGAGCAGTATCCTCCGTTCCGCTTTGGTACAGTCCCAAATGGCAGCACAGAGCGAAACATAAGGAGTAACTACCCCGAGATGCACTCCCACATGGTCAAATACAACCAAAAAGGAGTAGAGGATGCTCTCAACAGCCTTAAAACGGGGTAGGTTTCTGCCAACTGAACACAATGCGGAAATGGAAAAAGAGCCAACCAACTAAATTACTTATGTAATCTGTTTTACAATGTTAGAAAACTGGATGCCTTTATCTATGATGCTGCTGTGCTGAATTACATGGCTGGCAAAGACGAAGGATGCAAACTGGTAACCATTGGCAGCGGGAAAGTGTTTGCTACTACTGGTTATGGAATTGCTCTGCAGAAGGATTCACGCTGGAAACGCCCCATCGACCTGGCCCTGCTGCAGTTCCTGGCTGATGGTATTTGTCGTGCTTCATAAATTAGAACTACTACCCAAAAACATCAATATTATGATGCAATTACATTCAACATGCTCATAGAAAGCTAACAGTAACAATGTGCTAACTGCACATTGTTGCTAATAGGAACTATATAAAGAACATGTGAGTAAAACTAAATCAGAAATTGATTTAGTCTGCTATTCACCTTTAGTTGAATTTATAAAACTGAAAGAGAAATGATAGCACATAACGCATAATACATGAATGCCAAACTGAGAGGCCATATCGGTCTGTCTTCTGACAGACATGCAGCTTTACAGTAAAATGTTCTATTTCACAGTAAAAATACTCAGCTTCACAAACCGAGGAAATTATCTTACTCTACATAAAAATACATTTCCTGTAACCTAAATGTTTTCTCTCTTGTTTTTTCACACAGGTGACACCCAAAAGTTGCAAACCGTCTGGCTCACAGGTATCTGTCGTAACGAAAAGAAAGAAGTAATGAGCAGTAAGCTGGACATTGACAACATGGCCGGAGTTTTTTACATGCTGCTTGTCGCCATGGGCCTAAGCCTACTGGTGTTTGCCTGGGAACATCTGCTCTACTGGAAACTTCGCCATTCAGTTCGCAAATCAGACCGACTGGACTTTCTCCTGGCTATCAGTAGAGTAAGTAATTATCACATAATAAAATGGACAGAAGTTGTTTTAACATAATTTCTGGTTGTATTTTGATTTTTTTTCTTATTCCAATTTTTTCTTCTAATGGCACATTAAATAGACAATATGATCTTCAAGATTCTTAAAAAAGAAACTGACTTTTTAGTGTTGATGTATTAAATGACTCAGTATTTGGCATGCCAATCACTGATTTGGTGAGTTTCTGTTATAATTTCTTGCCTTCATGCAGTGTTTAAATAGTAAGAGAGGTAACACTGACAGGGAGGAAGTCTTACCTAAAAGTACAACTTCAAAAAAATCCAACAGGCATTAATAAAACAGGTTATTCCATAATTACAATATTCCAAAGATGGAAACAAAAGGAGAATAAAATGACCTCATAGTGGAAAGAGAATTTTATGGTTGTTTGTTGAAAGAAATGGTCATGATACCTGAGAAACTGAATTTAAATTACCCCATTAAAAACCTTCATCTCTGTATCAACTGTGGTCAAAGGTGAGATTCTGCATTCCAGAGCAATACACAATTTGAAAGTAAAATAAAGCTAGTGGGGGTGAAATGGAGAAACTAATATGCTAAGTGCATGATCAGCAACTAACATTTATAGGACTGATGTCCAATATCCTGCAGCATAAAAGCATCCTTTCAATCTCAGAAACAGTCACATAAACAAGGATAATATTCTTCTGCAATAAGCCCTTCACCTCATTAAAAGTCTGATCTTCATATGAGTATTTATTAATGGGGAACTTATCTGTGATTGTAATAAAACATAATAAAGAGTTCAGTGGTCTGCAGGTTTATTTAATTTTACCTTCCCATCCATTTACAGGGCATCTACAGCTGCTTTAACGGAGTAGAGCAAACTGATCGCAATGGGAGCCTGCAGAGTCCAGACATCACCACCAACTACACTCAAGCCAACATGCTTAAGATGCTGAGGACAGCCAAGGACATGGTATCCTCTGCCAGAGTTGAGAACTCTCTCGATAGCGCCACCAAAACAATAGAAAACTGGAGCAGACGTGGAGCCGACAATGTGCGAGCTGGCCTGCCTCCCAGAGTTACAACCACAGATGTGACCCACAGCCGGCTACCCTATATCTCCAGTATAACAGACAATCATTCCCCCTACCCTCAGAGGGCCATTACACCAACGTTCCCAGTTCATTACGGGGACACATCCACCCAGCCCCTTCTAGAGAAGCCCAGGGTGGTAACCCGACCCACTCCTCTTCGGTACACGCTGCCTACACGCAGCAGTCAGCATCTGTTGGAGAGAACTTTGCCAATTTCCAGCCTCAGCAGCCCACACATTGCCATGAGAGATCCAACTCCCTCTGGAACGTCCAATCCCCACCACAGCAGCAGGCTGTATGTGGAAAACCAGGGCCGGCACCCAGCATCCCCTTTTGTTTCCTATAGGGAGTTCCAGGTCCCTGACATTTATGTGGAGCACAAGGGACCCCTCCACAGGAAGTTCAGCTACCCCCCAGACTGTGTAAGCCGGAGACGGAGGTCTTTCAGCTATTTGTTTAATAATCCAGAGCCAAGAGTGAGAGTCGACTACGATGAACCACGGTCTTGCTTTGCTGAGTTGAGAGCCAATCACCTCCTAAACAACCAGGCCCCTGATGGTATGGCCATGGCCTGCACTCCAGGACACTACCCTGGCAGCAGCACCAGCTGCAACTCCTGCATGAAGTCTTACCTGGAGCCAGAAATGGACGACATCCCCCTCTTAGGAAAGGACAAGTTAAATCGACGAGCCTCATTTCTTAAAGCCACGTGGGGCAATGATAGAATCCGTCAGGTAGATGAAACAAAGCCTTCAACATCCACAGCTCCCTCCACCCGAACAGACATGCCTGATTTGTTTCCACAGGTGGTGGGGCCGAATCCAAAGCCTCACAGGCTGTACGGCAGTTTGGGGCACAACCTGTCCTGTTACCCCCTGGCCGCTGAGCCAGCCTACTTAGACCCAGCCCATATGGGTTCTTACCCCTACAAGCAAAAGATAAAGTACGCTGACTCTACCCGGCTGCCCTCTTACAGGGAAGCTATTCTGCAGAACGCCGCTGCACTGCGCCGCTCCTCCTCTACGGTGGTGCACAGACATTATTCCACCTACCTGAACTCATACACAGATTTACCAGTATATGTGGGGCCTCTCCCACAAGGACCGCCCCAGTTTTACAACAGCTCAAAGGACATGTGCCACTTGTTTCCGTGTACCAGCCACTGCCCAGAAAACACAGCAATGCACCCTAGAATGACGGACAGACCAGTGGTTTACCACAACAACATGTTTGGGCCTTATGATGGCCCAAAGCGAGAGGACTTGGGTTCAGGGAGCCGAGATCGGAGGCAAGTCCTTGTGGCGCGAAGAGTCAACAGTCCCTATGTGCCAAAGCCCTGGGGCAGGGTCTCCAGTCTGGAGTCTGAGGTCTGAACCACTCTCCTTGATAGGCCCACTGACTTGTGTCCCTCTGAGGAGGAATATGTCTGGAGGTTCTTCCTTGAGCTTTCAGTCAAAGCAAAAATGAAACCCTACACCAGGGGTCCCCAAAGATAGTCCTCGAGGGCCGGCATCCTGCATATTTTAGTTCTCTCCCTGGTTTAACGCACCTGGATCAAATGATGGCTCGTTAGAGGCCTAAGAAGAACACTGACATTCTGAAAAGGTTGTCACTACCACCAAGGAGAGAATTAAAACATCCAGGATGCATGGTCCCCAAAGTCAAGGACCGACTTTGGGGACTCCTGCCCTACACCAACAGTGTACTTGAGAGAGGTTCCTCTCAATTATCAGTGCAATAATATTGGGCAGCAAAAAGAAAAATATAGCCTAAAAGCTGGGACTTTGTAAGCCAAACATATTGAATTATTAAAAGAAAAGAAAATATTGAAAAGTATTTAATGCATAAGAATTTAACCTGTGGATGGTTGTTTAAAAGGATTTAATTTATGTTACTAGCTGAAATCTTTTGGGAGACGATATACTATAGTCTCTCAAATTCTCAGTCTGATTACAACTTAAGATATTTCTGTATTTTTCTTTCCGACATCAATTCAGTACCTATGTTTAAAGGCAAAGCATAAAGATAATTTTGTTATTCAAGAACTGATATGTCTTCCGTAAATTTTCTAAGTCTACAACACTGGGTGCACCAAGACTTTCAGATCATCAATGTAATGTTGCTGCACTTTTAAAGCAAGTGAAAAGCATATTAAGTATCATGTGTATTTCCATTGTTACCATACCCTTTAATAAACAAGGCAAGTAAAGAGCCATCTGGAATCTTCTTCACCTTCTTAAGTGTTTGCTCTAATTTACAAGGATTACGCCCGTTTCAGAATAATTAACCAGAGAACAAGAAATGCAGACAAAGGTTTTTACCTACAAAAACAAATTTCACAAATCTTCACTGAAGAACTGCACAAAGTATGTTTTACCAATATTTTAAGATTTGATGTTTTCCCAAACCCTCAGTATAGCATTTAACAGCAAGAATATAGATCAGTGTTTCAGAACAGTACAAAAAACTAATGAATGAAATCACACCAATGTCACCTAAAAAGCCACACATTACACATACATTTCTAAAGATAAATGATCAAAAGCACAAATCAACACAGACAAAAATCAAACTCAGCAACCATTTAGGAAAGAATAGAAATAATTAATACAGACAATAACAATACTCATTTTATATGAATGCATCTTTAATTTATCAAATACTTCATAACAGTTAATTCCCACCCCATGTACTTATTGTAGTTTTATTTCTAATCTGTAATTCAATCTTTACAGGGGTTTTTGAAACTTTTTTACACCAGCTTAGAACTACAAGCTCAGGAGCTTGAAGCTCATGTTTGCTATCATTATAGCAAATGGTAGCATTTGCTATAATGCTATAGCAAATACCTTTATATTTATAAATTAGAAAGGTATAATTTATAGTTATACCTTAATTTATAATCACAGAATAAAAAAAGCAATGCACGTACCTTGTGGAGTTTATTGATAATCAGGTGGTCAGATTTGGAAAAGGTCATCACAATTCTAAAAAAAAACCACAAAAAAAAACAGAATATATTGACGGTCGAGCCTGAGTATTACATATAACCATGTAAAGGACAGTGTCAAGACAC
The DNA here is from genome assembly GCA_903067055.1 of Poeciliopsis paucimaculata. Lineage (NCBI taxonomy): Eukaryota > Metazoa > Chordata > Actinopteri > Cyprinodontiformes > Poeciliidae > Poeciliopsis > Poeciliopsis paucimaculata. Next base: position 117,374 of record CAEGAD010075414.1, on the reverse strand, counting down.
TGATGTTTACATCACAAGGGTAAAGCAACTATGTTTCCATCAAAGTGTCCTGTGAGGCTGGGCACATTAATCATTGATGTTCTTAACCAGAATCAACAATCTCTAACATATAGACATTACGGGTGGATTTGTCTTCAAAATGCTAGGTATTTTCAAATATGATTTTCAAATAGGGACACATTAAAGAGACCAGTACACAGTCAAGTTTGGAGAGAGCACCCAGAGAAAGCCCACTGGGTATTCAGTTGCTATCACTGTTGTCTCACAACAAAGAAAGTTATGGGTTTGAATGATTTAAAAATCATCAACTTACCTCTACACTGGGACTTTGGTGACGTGCAATTGCTTACATCCAGATTACCTTATGCAACAGATGAGCAACAGCCTTAATGACAATCCAAACAGTTTTAATTCTTCTTATGTAACAAAACCCTTTCAACGTGCCCATGCTATATTTTTATGGGTTTTAGTTTAGCATAACCAATAGTCGTTTATAAATGGAATTATCCAATAAATTAGGTTTTCGATGGTATACTAATTAAACAGATATTCATAAATGAAGAGCCAGGGAATGCTTATTTGAATTTTTGATCGGTTGTTGCCATTTAAACCACAAAATAACTAAACATTCACCAACATAGCCAGCTGGAAGCCGTCAGCGCTTCACGGCAGTTGACAAAATGAGTTTAATGTAATCAAAAGAAGAAAATAAATTCGTTTAATGAAAATATAAGCAGACAGGTCTATTACTAACGACCTACAAAATATGTCGCTGTCGAGAAGTCAGAACGTTCGAGAAGGAACGGTTAGCTACAACGGTTCGCTAGCTAATTGATGGACATCCTCGGAAACATCGCAGTTCACATCCTGTAAGGAGTTACGTGATTTTGTTGTGTGTCTATTTCTTATTTTAAAAATAAATGTCTAAAATAAACATATTAATTAACTTATTTAAAACCTACCTATGACCACAAAAAACGATAGCTTCCATATTTTTATTCCGTCCTCGGTGGCGAACTTCAAAACGTACATCAACTGATACAGATGAAGGAATACGGGGCTCGCCACTCAGGTTTGCAGGGGCCGGAAGAATAAAGCTATGAATTGTTTAGTTTCCAAGACATAAACTATGGAGCATAAAATGGTCCAGAAAAAAAAAGTTTTTTTAAAAGCTTAAAGTTTGAATTAAATGTAAATTTTAGTCACCATTAACTTCTTCATAAATATAGCTGTCTCTATTCAATTTACTTATTTAAATTAGTAGTAGTAGTAGTAGCAGTTTTTGTCCTACTGAATATTAATATTATTAGAAGCACTTTGTATTGCCTTGGAAAATACTTTTTATGGTGAAGTCTTACCTTAATCATCACGGTAATATTGGTTTCAATATTGTTAAGTAATATTTGTTTTTTGCTCCATGTTAAACACAGAGTATGAAACGTATGTTGCCCAAATGTTTCATACACCACTGTACCTTTACCTTTTAATCTAAAAGTTTATGTGTAAAAATAGAACAGTATACAAAATATTAGGTAAATAGAAAGGGAAGAAAATGCAAAACCACAAAACAACAGAAAAAACTAACTATGAATAATAAAGAAATGTTTCCACCACCTGACCAGCAGAAATCTTTTATTGAAATCTCACAGAATATAGAAAATTAAAAATTATGACAAGAAAAAATAACAGTTTATTATTTCATACATCTCTCACAACGTCAAAGCTTTAGCTGCTGTAATATTGGTTCTGGGTTATTTAGGTTCTGGCTATAAAATCTCAGTTGGTGGTGTGAATATTCGGTTTGTCTCAGACACCAACAGGCGACACAGCAGTGCAGAAATGAGACGCGTGTGTTCTTCGCTGCTCCCCGAGACCTGCTGAACTGATGGGAGGTCTGGCTGATTGTAGCAGGGATGATAAATGAGTCTGCAAATCCAGATAAAATATGAGCGACAATTTGCTGTCCAACATCCAACATATCAACAGACACTTAGCTGCTGTCCCAAACACTGCTGGGAAATTTAACACAATTATAAAGAACAACTCTGTTTGGATCTCTGGAAATATGGAAACACACTGGACAACGTCAGTAGTGACTGGTATATATTTTTTAAAGGTTCTACCTAAATTTCACATTAAGATTGAAACGTTTGATCAGACAGGAATATGTGCTTATGTTTTTCAAGATATAGAAAACTTTATTAGAATTTTTTTTACCTCAACATGTCTCCACCATGTTTGTTGCTGCCCTAAAAAATAAAAAATACCAGCAGACAGGAGTGTTATTATTGGTTTAGCATCCAGAAACCACTCGCTACAGTCTGGTTGGTTGTGCAGGAGGCTCCACTTCTGCTTTTCAAAGATGTACTGTTGTATATTTGCACATTTGTTTGCAGCCATTTCCAATGTTGAGTCTAAAATCTCATTATTTAAGAATGGTTTTGTGCAAAAAAACCCATAATGAATATGTTTTGTATCACATAGATCTATTCTAACCTGTTCAAGAAAGAATAATAGATTACCATTAAAGTTTGTAGTTGTAGCCTGACATGCTAGATAGTTTAGTTTGTATGGAAATAACACAAATCTTACTTTGTCAGCTTGTTCCTGCTGTACTTTTATATACGTTCACCATCTCTCTCCTCCATTCATTTCCAGCATAACTTCAGTATTTTATGTGAGAAACTGCTGTTCTTTATAATTCTTACATGGCCTTTTCTAGGTTAAATCCTCAGCGCAGCTCTATCTCAGCATGATAGACTCTGTATTCCCACTTAAATCAGTGACTGATGAGCAGCATTCGCTGCAGCGCGGTGTCGTCCAGAAACATGGCTTCTAATTGGACAGAGCAAGATTACTGCCGCAAGCATTTAATAAGTGTGAGAACTGACTCTCAGCTGAATTAAGTAATTTCTGGAAACATGCAGTAAATCTCTGTGGGTAAAGTGAACTTTTTTCTCTTTGCTGTGCTCACTGACCAGACCAATCTCCATTAAATTCACTGGGTAATTAATGACTTATTCTCTGATGTGTGCACTCTGTGACGTGTCACATTCATTTCTCCTCAGTCCTTTCTGAAATGGTTGAATTCACAGAAGATGTGTAACCAGAGACAAGATGATTCATTTTTCCAATTTCACCACATAAATAATGGACAGGATTATATTTACTGTCAGGAAATGTGCTAGTTTATGAATATAATTTCACTCTTCATTTGCTCCAAACATTGAAAACATTAAAATCAGATGGTAGCAGGCGTATAAGCTGCTGATGGGCGTCGAAAAGCTCTAATGAGCTACATGAGACTCCTGTCTTTCCATTATTCAAGATTAGGTACAGAGCGGAAAACAATATTGGCTTCCATCCCAAAAAAAAACATCAAATAATTAAAATACATGCATAGAATAATTGGTATTTTTTCTGATTCAACGTTTACATTCCTTGTAAAAAAAAAAGGTGATCAAACAGTACATTAAGCTCAGTTAATGATTCAAATTAGATAAAAAGTTTTAAAAAGTAAACCAGTCACACTGCATTATTTTAGTGAGCATGCATGTAGCGACAGTGGAGAGGAAAAACTGCCCTTCAACAAGAAGCCGTAAGCACAAGATTATAATTAACAGAAATAAAATATTTAAATCATGAATGAATTGGTAAATTATTTAAATTTAATCAAACAGTGACGTCTTTATTTTTTTTTATCTGTCACTGAGTAAAAGGAAGAATAATTCAACTACAACTGATTTTTATAAATTATTGTTTTAAAAAATACAAGATTTTGCACATTTTTAAAATTTAATTGTATTTATATTGATGGAAACAACTTAAATTTTACAACTAATGATTATTTTAGTAATTGATTATTCTATTGATTATTCTGGCGATTAAAATATTTGCCACATTATAGAGATTTGTCATTTAACCATTTCAGCTGTTTTTTATTAAAAAAAAATATTAGAACTACATTAAAAGATGCACATACACAAATAATTACATTTCTTTTTTAAATAAAAAAATAAACATTTTGTTGCCTAAAATGCAAAAACAATGCATTATTTTAATAAATTTGAACCGAGTGAAACTAAAACTATGGTTGTTTTTATCTTAAATGGAGAAGTATGTATATTTTGTACAGTTTTGTCTTAATTACTGCTCTGAATATATTGTTTTTCAGCTTTTTTTGAGTGTCTATTCCCTAGTTAATAATTAATAAATTACTACATTAATTGACAATTATTTCAATAATTGATTAATCATGATTAATCACTTCAGCAGTTCATTTTTGGTTGCACTCTTCCGTTTTTGTCCAAAACTTTATCGTTTAGCATGATAGTGATGAGCTTAATGAAACCACCGCAAGGCATTGGCAGAGAGCCACAAGCCGACCCGTTGAAGCCCCTCATGTTGGCTCAGTGGCGATGGGAAAACCCGAAGCGACGCTGAGGCCAGCTGGAGGTTTGACGAATCCTTGAACTCTCCTTTCACTGCAGGAATGACAGCTGCAAGTGAGGAAAACCACAGACACACAGGAGCAAAACCGCACTTTTTTAAAGTCTCATCACATCAGATCAGAGTAAAAAAACAATCATAAGTCATCTCTAAAGGATTTCTAATTATTCGTTTTTATATTCTCTAGGATAGTGGTGTCCAAATCGTGTCCTGGGGGCCATTAGTTGCCCTTCCATGGATATTTTGCGGTCTCCAGCTGCAATTCAAATATGATACAAATTTGGAATTTTTTCACATTTGAAAATGTAAAGTGCAAACACAACACATTTGTCTGCTGTGTTGCACTTTGAACCACGTTCAAAGTGAACCATTCACCATTCAAAGCGAATAGTTCAAATGAACCATTTGAACCAGGTGGAGCTAAAACTGCCACACATTTACTCAAACATACATAAATTATGCATCAAAATCAGCTTCTTTTAATTTATTAAACTTGACAAAATATAGCAAACAGTTCGAAAGAAAGTGGCCCAAATCCTGTTCTTAATAATTGAAAATACATTATTTAAATTTTACTAAAAAAAAATTAAAATTTTTAAAAATTTTTTTTAAATTTAAAATTTTTTTAAAAAAAAAACAAATTATTTTTTTTTAAAAAAAAAAAAAAAAAAAAAAAAAAAAAAAAGTAGTAAAGTTACACCAAAAAACTCTGAAATTTTGAGAGTAATCTCATAAATTCTCTCCAAAAAAATTAGAAATTTCTGAGTTCCAAATGTCAACAATTGACAGGTAACTTTTAGCAAGATAAAGGAGCGTGTTTCAAGTAAATAATTCTTTAATATTGAAGTTCTAGTTCAAATAGCAAATTATGGCATTTATAACGCTGGAAAAAGCTCCAATGTCTTGATGAAAATTTAATTGTAAGTTAGTTTTCTCATTTGAAGTTTACTAAGACATTTGCATTATAAACTAGACAAAACAATTTTGTTAGATTTTGTGTTTTTTGGAGTGTTGGAGGGAAGAATTGGACCCATTTCATTAGAAGAACAGTGCAGGTCTTAATAGCATGAAGCTCTGGGAAACAGGAGCGTAAGCTGTTTGTGGAGGTCAGACATGGCAGCAGATTAGGTTAATGGATGTAGAAAATAACACTGCAACACTCTGCTGCCAAGTTTAAAAGTGAACACAGATCAATATTCTGATTAAAACTGTCCAGGACATAGCGAGTGTTTCTGTGTAAATAAACCTGCTGCCTCTCAGGAGATGGCTCGCATTCATCTTACCGCTTTCATTTCTGGCTACAACTCAAATTAATTCAAATTACTTAAACAAAAATATCACATTCATAAAAAACACAATGCATTTTTAGATTATCCAGATAAAAAAACAGCAGCAATGTAGCTGAAGAGGCTTCTTTCATGTGTTTGATCCAAACATTCAGACATTAAGTGGTTCCATTTAAACAGCCTTAATTACAGAGCGCTGCACTGAATCAATAAAATGGCACATCTTCCATTTAATGCCACTTTACTCAGAGGTAAACTAATGAATTCATGACTGTCACTGCAAGGGATTAATTTACTATTGAATGAAACCTCAATGATTCACAGTAAGAAAGGATAAATTTAACCAGATTCTTTATATTTTCCTTCCATGCAGTCAGATTTTCTTGTCATATAAAAAACATGCTGACAAGGCAACATATTGCAGCTCTGAGTCCTGAGACAAATGATTCTTCTTCTGATGAATTGTATAAAAATGGGCACATTCTGTAGATATTTTATTTAACCACTTAAGCTTATTTTACACTAAATTAAAAATGCATAATGAAATGCAAATAAACAATAAATTTAATTTCTTTTTTAAATAAGAACATAAACAATTTATTGCCAAAAATGCAGTAACCTTACATTCCACTTTATCATTTGGAGCAAAGGGTGAATCTGTGAAGAGCTCAGGCCTTTTAAATGTCTGAACATGCAAAACAATGATTATTTTTTCATTAATTATATATCAAATGTGCTCAATGGGAGATTTATTTTTAGAGAATTTGAACCAGGTGGAGCTAAAACTGCCACAAGGGGAGAAGATGAAACTGATAAAAGTCCAAGTAACAGAAGATAAAAACATATTGCAAAAACGCATTAATGTAGAAAAAAAAGGACACATCCGAGCTATGTATGCTTACTTATTGAGCCTTAAACAAAATATATATGTATATATTCTTTTGAAGCATCTCAGGACAGAAAATGGCTGAGAAAGAAACCAAAGTCCAAAGACGAAATAGCAGATGCTCCAAAAGCGGAGTAGAAAGGTGAAAGTCGCTGCAGGGCAAACAACAGGCTGCAGGGCCACGAGGTCTGAGCCGAGCAGATTGGGGAATATGATCCATCTGGATTTCAGACATTTATTATCATCAGGGTCCCACAGGGCGGAGCAGGCAGGAGCTTCACTGTCACGACACGCCGGTGGGAGAACATGTGAGGGGCCATGATGCCAGAACGATGATGCAACTAGATCAGCAGCAGTGGTCGGACCTGCAATAACTGCATTTCCATCAAACATAAAACTGCCCGAGATTAAATCACAAAAATAAAATTGATTAGTGGAAACACAGCAATTTAAAAAGAAGCAGGGTTTTTTTGATAAAAAGTTTTTTGCGCAAAGATGAAGTGGTTTTACAGCCATATCAAAATACTTTTTTTAAATCATACAAGCCAGGTGATTAATAGCAGGATGTTGCTACTGCCAAAAACTACAAATAGGACAACAGGATAAGTTAACATAAGATCATTTCTGAACTAAATTTGGTTAGGAGGGTTTGTTTCTCAATTCTGAGCAGAAGTTTTGATAATGTTGGAAAATTGTTTTCTAAATCTGTGGAGCTAAATTGGGGTCAAAGAGTTTGTTCAAAAGTCAGAAAATGTAAACTGAAAAAAAAGAAACTTAAAACTTCTGGAATTGAAAAAATTTTAAAATTGAAAACAAATGAAACTGAAAAGAAAGATTTGAAACTGACAAAAAATATTTGATATTGGAAAGTTTTGAAACTGAAAAAAGAAAAGAAAATATCAAAAAAGTTTGAAGCTGAAAAAAAATTTAACTCAAAAAGATTTGAAATTCAAAAACCAACTCATAAAAACTAATAAAAATTGGAATGGAACTAATAAAAATTTAAAAAACTGGGGAAAAAAACCCTACTTCTCAGACTTTTTTTCAGTTTCAGATTTTTATATATTTATTTTTTTCAGTTTCAAACTTTTATTTTAGTTTTAAAATATTTTTTCAGTTCCAAAATTTCTGAATCTTTTGTGCAGGAAACTCTTCTTTGGATTCAGTCTTTCTACTTCTGCTCCATAAAGATGGGAATGTGTCACTATGAGTCTGGATTTCCTCCAGTTTGAGAGTGAAAGGATGAACACTTGAAATCTTCTCCATCGTTTTGAGCTGCAGCGTGTTGGGAAATATTAGGATAAAAATGCATTTTCAATCTGCTTCATGGTTCTGTGTTAGAAAAGTCCAGGCCCATATGGCTTTACTTCTGGCACCAGCCTTTAATCACCGACCATCTCCAATCACATTTAGCCATCTGGATCAGCCACTCAGACAGGAGACCTGCTGTTCACAAACACCTCTGCTCACTGTGATGATGGTGATGATGTTTGCTATCCGCTCAATGAATCAAATTAACAAACCATCTGTACGTCTTACTTTTTCATGTTAAAAAGAGCAAAAATATGGGGGCTGATGAAGCTGCTTCCTCTAATAGATTTGATAGATTAAATCCACTCTGCAGGATCAGTGTGGATTTTTCACAGAAAATGACAAAAAGAGGTACAGTGGTGTGTCTTTAATGAAGCTAAAGTTTGATCAATTAGAACAAAAAGCAAGTGAATGAAGACAATTACACACGATTGATTTTATGACCTTTCCTTGTTCTCCTCCTACTGGGGTTACTAATGCTAGCAGCTTGCCTGCAGTGCAGATCACCCACTTGCATTCATGCCAACATGCTTCAGAAGCACATAAATCCTAATGCTTTCCGTTTTTACTGGACTGATACAGAGATCCAACCTCTATCTCTAAAAGAAGAGAGCAGGCCTTTGACTAGACACACGGCCTGGGTCGATGTCTTTCTGAGGCGCTCACTCGTCCTCGGAGCTGGAATGTTGGGAACGTAAGAATCCCAACATCCCATTACGTTGGGATTCTATAATGTAAGAATCCCAACGTAATGGATTCGGTTCTGGAATCCATTACGTTGAATAAGCTGCTGAAGTATACAAAACGCAAATTTCCACTAAACAAACTGAATTTTTTAGACTATCAGAAACAACATGGAAGGTTTTGATATTGAAAAGTCAAAAATTTGATAAAAATTTCTTTCAGACTAGTCAGATTTTCTAGAAAAATGAGAAAATTTCAGTTTGAAGACTCAAAAAATAAAGAAATTCAGAAAGTTTTAGATTAATCTAGGGCATTTTCAAAAAAACATTGAACATTTTTGAGTTTGAAAAGTCAAAAATCTGCTAGAAAAAACTCTGAAAGCTCAGAAATTTTATATTTAAAAAAATGGGATTTTTTTTTTTAGTTGAAACGGTCAAAAAGATTTCAGAAATTTTGAGATTAATCTCAACAATTTTCAAGAAAATGTAAGAAAATTTCTGGGTTTTAAAAATGAAATACTTGCTCAAAAAAATTCAGAAATTTTGAGATTACATTTTTAGAAACTTCTTTTCAAGTCAAAGAGTTTAGACTTTTCAACCTCAGAAGTTTTCTTATTGAGACTTCACAACCCATTTTATTTATTGTTGTTTTGTTGATCTATTTTGGATATATATTTTTTTCAATTCCAGTGTTAAATGTTTTTTTTAGAAATTATTATTTTTTGTTTTAGAGAGGACATATATGGTATATAGTATTATATTAATTGAAAATTGTCTCTAAATGATACATTATCATTTATGGTAACTATTTCTGGGACAATTTGTTTTCCAGAAGAATCCAAACTGATCTGAGCTCTGGATGTGCCTCTGATTTCACCTTTCTATAGTCCAAATGGCTCCTCTCATCTTCCATCCTTATTCGAGTCTTTGTTGACGGCTGATGCAAGGGCAATGAGGGTGCTTTAATAAGTTCCTCCTCCATTTCATTCCCTCATGCCTACGGGAGAACCGGCTGAAAGAGGAACAAGCCGGATCATTACGGAAATCATTTTCCTCCATTGTAAAAACACACAGTCAAGGTCAGGCTGGGGAAAAAAAGGGACAAGATTCATTTAACCAGTCATTCATTTTCCTTTTCTTCAGCCAGTTTCTGCAGAACAGTGGAAGCTGGATTTGTATGCAAGGTGAGGAGTCTGTAAGTAATCACAGGAAAATCAATACAAGCTCGAAGAAACTCCAAAGTCAACATGTTTGTCCATTGTAGCCGTTCTCCCTTCAGCACACATCATCCAAAAAAAAGAAAAGCTTTTCGCAACCCATCAGTCAGTGAATCTCTGCCCAAAAAAATGATGCTGAGCAGCCATTCTTTCTCATAACAAAGTCACATTATGGGCTGAAATTTTGGCAATTTGTTGCTTGGCTGCATGCAGGACAAAAAAATACATCTGTATTTATTGATGTCAGAAAATCAACTATTGCTTTGCTTAAATGCTTAGAGAAATCTCAGTTGGGATGCTGGATATTTAAGTTTATGGTAAGATGTTGAATAAACGTGCCGTGCGGTGGTGATAGTTTCCCTGCCTCTCAGCCTTAACCTACTGAAGATGAGCAGCAGCTCTCCAGCAGGTCTGCAAAGGTTCAGCAGGTTGAGACGATGCTGGATGGATGGAGTAACGATTTTAAATGGCTGCTGGGAGAAAAGGCTCTTCTCCAGAAAGAGTACAGTCAACATATTTGTTAGTAATTTGGCTTTTTGTTCATTTTGTGGTTTTGTTTTCTACAAACCTCTGTCTCGGTTTGGTTGAAGTGAACTCTGGTGAATGCATATGAATGCCAAGTGGACCAGAAACGACTCCAAAAGCAGGAAGTGGACTATGACGCAGAGCATTCTGGGTAAATACAACAAAAAGAAACCCGCAGGTCTGGCGCTAGTGGCACAAATGGCTCAACTAAAGAGAAATCCTACAACCACTAAAATCTGACGCCACTCCATGTTTTTTTACATTTATGAAGAAAGAAGTTGCACTCTTATGTTTTCTTCAGATTTTTCTACATGGTTTCATTCAGTGTTTTTTGGTGCAGCGCCCCCACAGGCCAGGAGGGGATCAGGCTGGTTTGACTCAGAGCAGAGAGAAAGAGAACCACAGCAGCTGGAAGTGGAAGAAATCTTGAAGTTTTGGTCCCAAATCAAACCAGATGTACCAGACTATTAGGTGTAAAATCACCTGATCCACAGGAAGACAAGCAAGGTATGTTTTCATAAGCAATCAAGACAACATGACAGGTTGCAGCACCACTGAAAGATATTTATAATATTATAACATATTTTTATATATTATAATAAAGCTGCACGAGCAGTAAGTTATAAAAATAACAATGTTATGTTATTCTGGTGTTGCTATGTCTTTATCCTCAAAATGTTGACTTTATTCTTGTAAAACTTATATTCTGATATTACTATGACTTTATTGTTGTATTATTTCAACTTAACTCTGATCATTTCATATATTTTACATTTACATGACATTTTTGGCCACTTCATCCACTCCAATGATTAGTTCCATACATACCAATGGCCTAATCAAAGTCCAGACCTGGTTAAATATCATTAAAATGTCAGACCTAAGAGGTGAGTGCAAAAATACGTGCAAACCTCCCTGTTTTAGTCGGTGATTGCAGTTTAACTGGGATAAATAAACAAACGTCCCTGAATGAATAAAAGCTTGAAGAAAATCCACACCAGCCACTTGAGCTCATATCAGTCAGACGTCCTGCATCAACAAAATAAACCACTTCAAGGCCAGGAGATGCAGCCACAGTATTAGTGTCATAAAGCATATTCCCTGCTCCCTGAAGACGGAGACGCCCATCAGGGTTGGTTGATCCGTGACGCGTTTTCTTCTTCGTAGTTAATGAGCCTCCAGTCTGGAAACAAGTAATCGACTCATCCTGAAGCCCCGCCATGGATTTCACTACCACAAACATTACAGATGGTTGACTCCTGATCATTTTTTGGCATTGATTTTTCTCCACAAGGCCAAATGCAGTGCAGCGCAGGACATGGGAAAATTGTCACATAAATCTGCAAACAGTCGGCTGGAGGTTGCAACCGGGAAGATATGTGAACGTCATCTGAATGCTTTCAGGCACAAACAAACCTGGAGTCCCTTTCTTAATCCTTAAGTTACTGGACAGAAAATTTCTGTGAATTTACCATCATGTTTGGGAAGCTTCATCCTGAATGTTTGCATTTTACCTCCACAGGTTGCTGAAAATGTTAATTATTTTACGAGAAAATTGTGAATCGAGTCTATAAATCAAGTGAGCTTAATGGGCCGTGCTCACAATGTTCTTTTGCATTTTGATGTGCAATTACGGTCTACATTCATTAACTGCAACCTCCTGGGACAGTTGGGGTGTTTTCTCTTTTACAGTTTCATATCTGTGAGGAAAAGTTTCATTCTTTTCCAAATTTCAGGAGAAATATCTACTTTGTTCATCCAGCTTTAAAGTAGCCAAATAAATAACAACAAACAGGAAAGATTGAGACCCAACAACAAAACAATCTGATGTGAACATTTTTATATTTACGTCAGGTTTTTTTTTTGTTTGTTTTTTACAGTGATCCTGAAGTGCAAACCACATCAACAAATCACTGAACACAACTACAAAAACAAACAAAAAACAAAACAAAACAACAAATTAACTAACAGGCCTGTCACAATAACAAATTATGCTGGAGGATCAATTGTCCCAGAAGTTACTGCAATAACCGATAATGTTGTTTTAAAACCATTTTCAGGTAACATGATGGAAATGGCAAATTAATCCAAAATACATTCTCAAAGATCAATAAACCATAAATTCTAATAAACATTTAATACTTGGACACATTTTAAATATCCAAAATACAAAACTGTAGGAACAACAACTAAAATGAATTATGAAGACTCTGGAAACAAAATTGTACAAAATAAAAGGCTAGTGAGACCAAAACACTCAGACTTTTATCATCCAGTTTTTGGTAGAAAAACCAGGATTTATCATGCAATTGGTTGCTCATTGTAGCTGACCTTTGATGTAAAAACAACTACAATACATTTAAACACATAACAAACAGAAGAAGTTACCTGCAACATCTCAAATGTGTTGAAGACAGAATCATTTCTGTTCTAAAACCAAAAGTGGAATCATCCAATCAGAAATGCTTTAGCTTTTTTACTTCGATCTAAATCCTCCATTTTTATGTAGTGGTATTTAGTTCATCCTGTTATGTTTAGGGATTTGTTGATGTGGTTTGCACTTCAGGGCCACTGTAGGTTTTACCCTCCAAGATTAGATTTATAATATAAATAAAAAATGTCAGGCAGTTTAGAGGCATGTTGCATCTTAAGGTTGTTCATTTCTACTTACTGCACCATTTTAAAGCAATAAATAAACATTTCTGATGTTTTTATTTCACTTTGCAAGAAAAAGGCTGAACCCACAGTCATCTCCTCCCCTGCAAATTGATGGGTCTGCACAGATAAAAGGACATATTTAAGAAATAAAGCCCTTAAATGTCAAGGATTGTATGTTTGACAGAAAGCAACAGTCGTGAAACACAAAGAGAAATATAATGAAAGACACCAACAGGCCACAGCAGACATGAAGATATACAGAACGAGAGCTGGGGGAGGTGTTCTCCTTTACGGACGCTCTTTTCTGAAGTGGAAATTTCCCCAGAGGAAATCAGCGAGAGAGTAGAAACCATTTATGTGCTCAGTCCTCCCTATTGGAAAGAAATTATCCTGTACAAACCCCCACATCTCAGCCAGCCGAGCCACTGTGACCTTCATCACTCCTCCACCTGGAGAGACTTTCAATTTCCACACTTTTTGTGAGGGATATAAAAACTGGAGCGCCTGGAAATTAGGTGCACACACCTTGCCACGATATGACGTCCTTCAAAAACATCGCAGGCAGAAACAACATCCGAAAGAAATTAATCCAATGTTCAAAGTGCAAATTTAAAAACAGAAAGAGGAGGAAATGCAACAAATGAGTGTAATTTAGGAAGAGGAATGTTATCGAGAGAGAGAAAGTGTCAATTTGTGGTGAATCTGTTGTCAGGTTTGGAAGTAAACATGAATGATGCAAACTCCAAAATACACAAATGCAAAAAAAAAAAGAAAAGAAAAGAAAAATGCTGGAAACAATGTTGCAATCACAGAAAATGGAAGCAAAAACATAAAATGAAAAATCATGCTGTAATCAAACAAAAAGTTGCAAACACAGGAAACAGGAGCAAAGAAGAAAACTCGCCAATGAGTGAAAAAAACAGCAAGTATGAAACGCTGCAAACTCACTCAACAAAACTTAAATCCTCCAAACCACTAGGGGGAGACGACCCAGTAAAGGTGGGATGTTTAGAAGATGGTTGGAGGGAAAAAGAAAAGGTGTTATACCTCACATCTTCTACATTATTATTGAACATCATGATATTCACCATTCTAGATATCCTGATGTAGTTCAGACTCCACCTAGTGGTCTGGAGGACTTCTGTTTTGTTGAGCAGGTTTGCAGTTTTTCTGATTTGCTCTTTTTCCTCTGATTTCCCCTTTTGCTTCTATTTCCTGTGGTTACAGCATTTTTTTAATTGTAGGTTTTTGCTTCTATTTTGTTTGATGGTGATCATTTTGGTTTTTTTCTGTTGCATTTGTATTCTGGAGTTTGCATCATTCATGCATTTGCAGCGCCGTTTGCACCGCTTTACCTTCAGTTTCTATCCCTTTATGACCACACTGCACCATTCTTCTAACGCCTACTGATGCACTGATGCTAAAACTCAGCTGCTTTCATAAATATTAAAGCTGCACTATGTAACTTTTATTAAAAATATATTTTTACATATTGGTTGAAACTGCCTTCATGTCCTGACAGATTGTTATGACACAGATAATCTGTGAAGAAATGGATCTCCTCTGTTCCTTTAGGTAACAATCATTTTAAGATGAATTCATTAAGAAGAAACAGGAAGTCCACTGTGACTCCTGTCGCCTAAAGTTGCAAAGCATTTTAAGGTTTTAGTTGGAGAAATCCAAACTTCTTTCAACTAGGCCACCAAAATGCAACTTAAGTGATCCGTTTGGTTGGTTCTGACACCATAAATGATCTGATGGAAAGATTTTTAAAAAGCAGCAGACTTCAGTCGCCACGTTGTGATGCTGACATTTAATAGATCCAACGTTTGTGTTTCTGTTTTCCAGCAATAACAGCTGAGTGCTCCAACTCTTTGGCCCTTGGCGCCACCTTCGGTCCCACAGGTCCTGCTCCACACACAAATTTATTCCCTCACTGCTTGGCCTCCTGACTCTTTTCCTTCATTTATTTTTTATTTCTTGCAGAAAAAGTAGAAACATTGCAAAGTCACTGGGAAGCAAGGTCAAAAGTTTCTTTAAATCACATCACTGCCCCTGGGAATACTTTGGAAAGAGAAAACAGTCTTCAAGGAGAAGTCACACTGAACAACAAACACAAATCCTCCTGAAGAAACGGGTTTCTGACATTGCACCAGTTCCTTGGTGTTTTAATCTCTGATCAATTTCACACTTGATTTTACAAATAAGCTCTGGAATCAGCAATCATGTAAAGAAATGTCAGCTTTCAGAAACGTTTTGTTAATGATAACAGAGAAAAAACTCAGTAGGTTTATGGTGACAATATTTAAAATATTGGAGGGACTTAATAAAAATGTAAGGATTTGTAGTTAATGAGGTTAATTAGTCTTTCTGCTGTGGAAAAAAATCCATCTTTTGCACTTGAAAAACAGTAAATTATGTTTGGATATTAAACTATAGCCATACGCTACCTGTAGGTTTAAAATAAAGGTTGGTTCCTACGTTAGTAATCTGTGGGACGCTAAAAACTTCTGGGATAGATTCATCCAGAATCGGTTTCTAACCTGGGAGTAATAAAGCACCAAAGTGTTTCTTTAGCTTCATGAATGTGAACCTGGGGATATTTCTGAAATACTGGACGGGCGCACTTGTGCACACAGGTTCTCCTCTGTGAGCCGATAAACGCTCCAGCTCATTAAATCCGCTCATTTACTAAAATGACCTGACTTCTTGTTCCTCTGCGACTCTTTGATGAGACGGTGTTTTCTTTCTGTACTGCTGCAGATGCTTTATTTGCTATTCATCATCATCGTCCAGTATTGAGGAAACTTTTTTTTTTGAATGGCTGCCAGCATCGCACCATCTGTCTGCACCTGTCCAAGAACCAGGGAAGTGTCTGCATGTTGGAAACAAGAACAATGCAGAGTCAGAGCTTCACATTATGACAAGGACTCAAATAAAACAAGCAGCCGTCAGCTGGTTTCATAAATGTCATCTTGATCTGAGCCACAAGTGTCGTCAAATGCGTGTCTGATGAGTGAGAATTTACCTGGATGCATGGATTTCTGTGAGCAGCTGCTGTAAGCCGCAGACGTTTGTGCCCTGCTGAGCATCTGCCTCTGCAAATTTATTACCCAAAGGGGAGGCCAGACCCTGATCCCCTCCCCCCCTCCACATGCTAACCACAGCTGCTGCTTGATTAAAAGCTGAATGTAAGTTTATTGGGGTTTTTTCTTCTCCCTAACAAAAGTCAACCTGAACAGAATGGATAGCAGTGGAGGAAATGACCACAAAGTTCCCATTTCTGAGCGAAATTTAAATTACAGGACCTGATTTTAAAGATAATGTTAAAATTTAAAATCACATGAGGTGTACCTCAAGGCTGAATCCTTGGACTCCAACATGCATATGGTCCCAGATTATAGTAGGAAATAGATAAGCTACCATATCTACGCAGATGATACACAGATCTACATTAATATGTCACCAAGTGACTCTGAACCAGAAGTGGGCGGAGCCCCCAAAAACTTTACTCAAATAAAAGTAGCTTTATGGATTTACTCAAGCAAAAGTAAAAAGTATCCATCCAAGAAATTATTCAAGTTAGAGTGAAAAAGTATTTGGTAAAAAGTTTACTCAAGTACTGAGTGACTGATCAAATTATTCAGCATTTAATATTTAAAAATGACATCACCAGACGGACCAAAATGAAAATTTAAGTGGAGATTTTGGTATTTTAACGATGAAAAGTACAATAATACGTATAGGTGACAAAAAAACAACAAAAAGGTGAAAGAAATTCTGTCCAAATCAGTTTCTTTCATTCAAAAAACTGAAGAAACTTTAACAAAAACTGCAGCAGTGTGTCTGAGTCTGGTGAGTTTTTCATTCAGTGGGTAGAAAATCCAAAAATTTTACTCCAGTAAGAGTAGAAATACTTCATAATAAAATTACTCAAAATACTAATTACATTTAAATGTTAAATGTAATTAAGTAAATGTAGCTAGTTATTTTCTGACTGCTCTGAATCCATCAGATGCTTAGAAAAGCCAAGACATTTTTTTCTTGTTATAATTTCAATAATCTTCCAGTGGATATAGAACTTTTTCACCGTTATTAAGCAATTATTTATTTAAAACAAGCTTAGTATTAAGTTAGTTTTGTCTCACTTCAAGTTTACTAAAATATTTGCACTAGAAACTAAACAACAATAGTCGGTAAGACTCTGTGTTTTTGCAGTGTATCGCTAAATCAGTGCATGCAGTAGCCCGATCACAAATGGGTATTTGGGTACAATATTTGGTGCAAGTTATATTTCACATGTCCTGGAGTCACATAATGTATTTAGGCTCAATGTTCACCCCACATTTACTGTCTGAGATGAGAAAGACTAAAACTGAGAGGAAAACGTTGATCTATATTCAGCAAAGTCATCGTAAATATGTTCCAGATATTGTGCACATTTAGAAAAATGTTTTATCTCAAACTGCTTTAACAAACACAGTTTCCCCACAAATCAAAGTTTTTCTCAACAAGCAGGAAGGAAAGTCTCATTAGAAAAGGAGTCTTAACTAAATTCTTCTTCTACACCAAATTACCTCAGCTGGATCCGGCAGAAACAAGGATTGACCTTTGACTTTGTGACATTTCTGGAATCCAGCATCATCGACTCGAGGGCTTCAGTCTTCAGCTTCTCTTCATCAAACTACTTGGATTAAATAAAGTATAAAAGAAAAAACAAAGTTATTTAACTTTAGCAGTTTCTCAAGTTTTCACTTTGTGTTGATATAAATTGTTATGCTCTGTAAGATGAGACAAAGTGAACAGACAGGAAGAAAGTTTTACTCCTGACAAACAGGGTTGGATAAACAACAAAATGGATCCAGTTTAATTTCAGAATGAAAAATATCTGGACATAAACCGGTGCAGCCATGAGGGGAGAAAGCGAGCGTAAGAGTGAAAAAACTAATGGCTAAACTACCAGGCAATAAAAGTGACTCAGAGCTCTCATGAAAAACACATTTTTCTATCGCCTTATGCGTTGCGGTAAATAAGAGAAGCAAAAGGGGAGAGGAGGAACGGCCTTTTTATCAGCTGGAAACGAGTCGCTTTGCCTCTGCGCCAAAGACTCATTTCAGTTTTATATCTTCACACTGTAAACTTTCCCCGACGCATCAATGCAGGATCAATGGCTCCAAAAAGGCGAAAAGTCAGAGAAGGATTCATGAACAAGATCTAATTTCTTTAAAATGTCAATTGTTTTCGAGACCATTTTGAAGTAATATGGTCTGAGAAACATATTACTTCAATGTAAACACAAAACATTACTTCAACAACAAATGTTATTATTTGTGATAATAAATTGTACAAAAAATTATTGCGATAAACAATAACAATGTTTTTATTTCCAAGTAATATAATGGTAGTAATATAATAAAACATGAATATTTAATGAATATTTAACACTTGCAGACATTTTAAATATAAATAAATAAGCAAAACAACAGAAACAATAATTAAAATGAATTATAAACAAAATGTAAACAAAATTGTCCTAAAACTTTTTTAAAAAAAAGACAGCTAGTTGAGACCAAAACTCCAGACTGCAGATTTCTATCATCCAGTTTTAGGTAGAAAGGTAAAAACTATAAATCATGCAAATAGAAACTATTCCCTCTGTTTTAATTTATTTATGTAATTAATTGATTTGTTGCTCTTTGCGACAGGTTTAGCCCAATGTAGTTGATTCTGAAGCTCCTTGTGAATTTCCATGTTACTTCTGCTCCTTTTTCTACCACACTTTTTCCTTCCACTAAGTTTTTCAGCATTAATATGCATGACTACAGCCAGATTCTTCAGCAGTGACCTTTCATGGCTTCTCTCCCAGGATGAAACATCATCCTGCAAGTCGAATCTTTGGGATCTTGATTACACAGACGTGAAAACTAAGAACGTCTACAATCAGTTTCAATTCAAGAACTTTTTATGCAAGACAAATTCCCACTGTGCAGTCCGGCCTCCGGGTTAACAAACTGCTCCTTCCTTATGGCCCAAACAATCTTCTTCCTCCTACACAATTAGCAGCAGGCCTCCCAGTAGAGAGCAGGCAGGACGGAGCTGCCGTCTGTCCGCTCTCCGCTCCGTCCGGCTCGCTCCGTCTTTCCTCCCAAAGCACCGGGCGCCGTTTCTCTCCGACTGAAAGGAAACCAAAGGAGCTGCAGAGTCGCTCTGGCCAGAAACAAATCCCAAAACGCATGAAGAAGGGGGCAAAACAAGTTGGATTGTTATTTAGACCGACTCTTGCATCAGTTGCTGTTTGATCTGCAGGAAGTTTCATCAAATCAAAAACACATTTTCTGTGCAAACAGCAGTTTTCTCTTCCAGTGAGGCTTCAGGTCTGGGAAATTAGTTTATTGTTTAGTTTCTATAAAAACTTCATGACATCAGATTCAACAGTCAATGCTGAATAATAAATGCTGTTTTGGTTATCAAGTCTTCTTAATCCATTTGAATTATTATTACAATGTTTTCCAGTTCCAGTGATAAATGTTTTCAGAAATGTAAGGATTTTATTTTAACTTTAATTGGGTATACTGTCTTCAATAAGCCATTATCATTATTAAATTAGCTGAAAATGGTGTCAAAATAGAAAAATTATTGTTATCGTATTAATTTCTGGGACATTTTTTGTCCAGGTGAAGTTTCTTCATGGCTCCAGTTTATCATCAGGTTCATTTCTGAGCTGAAAGATGAAGCTTCTTTTCTTCCCCAACAACAACCGACCAAACATCCCATAATTACTGCACTGACTGTGGTCCAAACGTCCATTCATGTCATTAGGGTTGCTGCAGCTGATAATAACTTGGACTTAATGAATCCCACTTTGCATCACAGGCTAATTTCAGGCTGAGCTCTTGTGCGGTTTGTTGGTTTCTCTGGTTCTGGTTCCTTAAAGTTTCTTCTCATGTCTGCTGGGTTTCCCTCCATGCCCTGAAGCTAAAAGCTAAACGGGAAAGCAGTTAGCGCTCTTTCCAAACGACTCTGGTCACTTAGCGGCGCGATGAGCTGTAAGGAGCAGCGCTAACGACCTCTGACCTCCGGCTGACCGAGGCGCTGGATTTACGGTGTGGCCTTCAGATTGGGAGCCTGATGACCTGGATTAATATTCTGCTCACAGAAGGGAGACAAACGGGCTTTAATATCAGAGAGGAAGTGAAATTAATCACATCTGCTTTTAGCATTTTACGAGTCTGGATGTAAGAAACCCTACTCTTTTTTATTTTTATTATTTTATCAATCAGTTATATGGATTCAATAAAAACTAACCTTCTCGATTCTGAGTGAAACATCTTGTTTTTTTGTTGTTTTTTTAAATATATTAATATATTAATATTTGTTGTGATGCACAGAATCCAAAAAAATTCAGTTTTCTCGTGCACAAATACAGAGTTTTGCCAAATTTCCACTCAGGTCGCAGTTTTTATCAATAATTCTCATTGGATAAAAGGCCAAAATGCATAAAGACGTATTTGTTTTCCCAGATATCTGGTGGATTAGCCGCTGGGTTCAGTGTTTCCCTTTCAGCGCCGCATCTTGCTTTCATGACTCCACCCAGGACCCATCAGAACCAAGCGGAGTGGATCCAGAGGACGTCCGGCATCCAGTGCTGACTGCACACAAACAGAGAGAAAAACCCTGCCAGGACGCATTAGCAGAGATTTAAGCACCAAACTCTCTCGCAGGAATGACGGCAGCGCTGCTCGTCTACCACAGATACGACAGGAGACTAAATCTAAGGACGGGTCCAGAGGCAGGACAAACACTCAAGGGGAGGGATGTTGTGTCACGTCTCTGTAAATACCAGCAATAAACACATCTACTGGTCCTTGGGAAGCTTGCAGACGATTACTGGAATGGTTGAGGCATCACTGTTAATCACAGGGACAAATGAGAGGCCGGGCCGGCGTGGAGAGCTGAATGGACGCCACATTAAAGTGATATTTCACTTTTCCTGAGCTTTTATTTAGTCTTTCCAGCAGCATTTCCCTGCTGGTGATGAAGTTTGTGTCATCTTCTCATCAGGTCCGTCACAATAACAAATTTTACTGGACAATAACTTGTCCCAGACGTTATGGTGATAAACGATAATGTTGCTTTCAGGTCATTTTCACACATTTTTCAAACATCACCACACTTTAAATTCTAATTAATATTTAATACTGGAACTGGAAGACATTCTAAATATCCAAAATAAAATGAATTATGAAGCAAAACTGTCCAGTTGAGACCGAAGCACCAGACTGAAAACTTTTATTAGCAGTTTTTGGTAGAAAAACAAAATAGAGGAAAAATAATACAAATGGAAATTATTGAGCATGTTTTAATTTCTCATATAATTAATTGATTTATTGCTTATTGCAACATTGATTGCATTGATTAAAACAAAGAAAAAAACTTCTTGGTTTGACCAAAAATCATCTCATTGGTAGAATTTATGGTGATATGTTTCCTCCAAACAGGTGAAGTGAGTGAAAGCATCAACATTTAATAAACGAGTCATAAAAAAAGCCATAAAGTTCATGGAAACCTCGCCGGGTTTGTCCGTCCCGGCCGGTCCGCCTGACCGACTGGGCGGCAGCAGAACCGGAGGCCAAGGCTGGCAGTAATGGAGCGCAGCCATGGTGAGATGACACCGGGCCGGATGAAAAACAAGGCACCTGGAGACTAATTAAAAACGACATCTAAAGCCTGTTATCAATTTGGACTCTGCACCAGCTCCGGCAGGACTGACCTCGGCCAAGGACAAGGCGGCGAAGACGGAAGAAAGGAGGAAATTAATGACGGATCTGTGAAACGAGGAAACCAGAGGAACAGATGTTCAACAGGCCAACTTCAGCTGCTGGAAGGATAAATCGCTTCATTACATGGAAACGAGAAAAGCTTTGCATGATTCAGTTTCATCCAAAATAAAACTGAATTATTTCAGGATGTTTATTTTCTTACCCCAGTAATTCCCTGTTTGTGTTTTTCCAGCTCTGTAGGAGAAGAAAAGGACATTTATTGGAGGACTGACATTCATGAAAATTAATCTTAACAAAAGTAAAAATAATTTTTTAGACTGAGGTGAATGTGACTGAACTATTGATTAAACCCAGGTCTGTGTTTCCAGCTCCATACTGTAAATACAGTGTTTACAGCGGCCAAAATCACAGTGATGATTACATGTTTATATTCTGATCCTTTAAATTATTCAGAAATATTTAGATTTAAACCTCTTTCATGGGCTCAGCCTCATCTCCACTATTTAAACATAATTTCTGATACAGGATTATTTACTTCCTTCATTTTGTCAAAATGTTGAGTAATAAGAAAAATGACAAATTTGAAATAAAGTCGATATTATAAAATGTCACGATGTTGGAAAAACGTCATGAGTTTGGGGAATCACCATGGCAACGGGTGTCTGTGTGTTACACTAATGCATAACTGTGAGTAAATGCATGATGCAAGTTGCTTTGTAGATTTCTCCATTTTCAGCTCCAGATTCCCAGACGTTTAATTCCTCCATGTTGGGCATTTAATTATTCTCAGTTAAATTAACTTGAAGATTTTATTTATTTGCGATCAGAGAAAAAAGTGAAGCTGCGGGAAATCACCCAGTGGAAGCTGAAAAACACAACGGACGGCGTTTTACAACCCAGCCACTAATAAATGTATATCTACTGAGGATCAATCAATCAATCAATCAATCAATCAATCAATCAATCAATCAATCAATCAATCAATCAATCAATCAATCAATCAGTCCGTCTGCCGTTGTAAGGCAGACAGCAGCGGAGGATTGTAACAGATGGTTTCAGATGTTGGCAGGAAGAATCTCAATCCCAAATGACGCTCCTGAAAAATTTCAAAGCTGCAGCAACAGACTGAATTTGAACTTGTGAGAAAAATAAATAATAAAAAGAAAAAGTTAGTGGAAAACGGTTTTAATTGGGGGGACAAAGCAGCATCAAACGCCACTCCTAACCTGTTTTCCTAAATTCTGTAAAATCTTTCTATACGTTTACAAAACTACATTTTTCTGTGTTTAACTGAACGTCTGGAAAGTCCAGATATGCTGGACGGAAGATCAAGCAGACTGGGATCAGCTGCAGGATCTCGGCATGTGGATGAATCCAGATCTGAATGGATGCAGAGGAGGAAACGGACGGATGCTGCTGCTGCATGAACCACCAGCAGAATATCAGTCATGTCAACATTTCTATTTATGATTAAAAGCTCGATCATCAAACGTTTCCTCATCATCTCCATGAGCGAGATGATGAGGAACTGATGGCGTAGAAAAAGTAATGGGATTAGTAACCTCGTTAGATTACTGATTATTTGATTTGGAAAGTAACCAAGTTAGATTACAAGTTACTTTTTTAGTTACTTTCAGCAGCTGCTGACAACAAACCTGAAAAATGACATTGTGTCTCAGAATCACAGCGGATGATGGAGGAAAGGCGGCGCAGCTGATTCCCACCTTGTGGTTGGATTTGGAATCAGTGGATGTGATGCTGCCGACCGTCGCAGAAACAAAACCATCACTTCACTGTTACTGAGGAAGTTTTTCCTCTCAAACACTGAAAATGTTCAATGTCGCTTTCTTCTTTTCCTGCTGACGAGATCTGTGGGATCAGCGAGAACTTTCTCTACTGCACAAGGAATGTGTTATTATCATGTTATTACTTGAAAAGGATTTAAAAACAACAATATTATTGTTTGATATTGTGTTAGGCCTTTATATGTATATTAAATACTTTAATAATTTCAACACAAATTAATTTAAGACTAAATTGCAGCGAGTGAAAAAATATTGAGTCAAGAGCCACAAGGCAGAAAACATTTTGAAACTTCTTATCATTTGTTGTGAAAAGTGGTTTAAATCTTTTCGCCACGTTAAATTGGATGTTTCTGGAGCGACTGCCCTCCTTCCAGAAGGGGCCAGCCCGCAGAGGATCTGGTGACAAAGCAAGGATTGATGTGGTCAGACAGCAGAGCAGAGGCGGCTGCGAGTCACCTCCACGTTCCTCGTTAGGATTCACCACCTGAATACAAAATGGTGGAAGTGACAGCAGCTTAGGCGCCACGGAGCGATGAGGCAGAAACAGCCGCAGTGGGACGGCGGGCGGGTTTGACACGAGGCCGACGCGGTCGATGAGAAACCTCAACGTCCCTCGCTGACATTGACTGCAGGGTCGTTTTAACAGAGCTGTCCTGCAATATTAAGAGGATTTATGACAGTATGCACATCATATCTTCCTTACACTCAGAGGTGAAGTGCAGTTCGGGAGCAGAAACCGACTGTGCATTACAGCTGGTCAGCGGCTCGCTGCGATAACCTACTGAAAACAAGACGAAAACATCCAACAACTCTTTGTTCTGGTCGCTCTTTGAGGAAATGTAGGCAGAATTTGGTGAAAGATTTGGATGAATTGATGTGACCCAAGAATGGAGCCTTGAGGAACGCCATCTTTAATCCCTGGGTTTATGATGACAGTTTAGGAGAAGCATCGATAACAAGGTTAGAAAAGAAGAGCAGTCCAAAAAAATCTCCTTTCCTTTCTTCTTTTCTGTCTTCCTGAACCCTAAGCTGTTTTTTTTTTTAAATTGCTTTTAGTTTTTATCTCAGTAACTCTTCAAAGAAAAAAAAAGTCAGAAACCGTCTGCGACAGTTTCAGACCATTTTTCAGACATCTGTGTGTGAAGGTTCTTCAATCTCTGACGGCGTACTCTATTTTTTTTCTGCCAGTTTTTCCTTCCACTCAACTTCCTCATGAATGTAACACTCTGTGACCTTTTGTTTCTGACCCTCCATGTGCAGGACCTTAGTGTCTACTGAACTGTCGAGTCAGCAATCTTCCCTAAAGGCTGTAATATGAAAACTTCTAATTAAGACATTTCTATTAGTTCTAATATTAAATATTTAACCTTGTTAACAGGCCTGCAGCTGATTTCACCCCAAAAATCAGACATAAATGTCTTTGAAAAATCATTCATACGTTTGCAGCTTTGTTACAACACAAAATATTTTATTATTTACTTTCAATATCAAAATTTTGGGCATTTTCTTGCAAAAAGTGACTTTTACTCAAAAGCAAAACTTTGCTGCACTGAAATCTGTTTTTAATTAAATAAACTTGACCTAAAGCATTTTCACAGAAAGAGTGGCTTAAATCCTGACTTTATTGATCAAAATTGATTGAGTTGTTTCCCCCCATTTGATTACTTTTAAAATAATTTGCATAAACCTTTCTCGCAACAAATCTGACCACTTCATTTGTCTTTGGCCCTCAAGTTCTTCACATTCGGCCATTTTGGCTCCTCTGGTCTGTTTGGTGATAAAAGTGCAGAAAGCTTCAAAAAATCTGGAGAAAACTCAAACTCCAAGGATGGGAAGCGCCGCTGGCCGACCTTCAACCCCCCAGGAGGCACGGATGATAAACCAACCCGTCACGGCGATCGGTGGAACCACCTGGGCTCAGGTGGACCAGGTAAACCCGTCATCGCTCAACTCCGCTGGCCTCAGACTAACAAGGAAACGGGACGAATCCTGGAGCAAACCTACAGATTCCTGCAGCCTGCTGACCTGAGCATGCTGCTGTTAAAAACTGAGGATCTGCTTGGTTTTCTCTTTTGTTAAACTTTTTATTTATTTTCCAATAACTTTTGCACAAACACACAAGTCCAAAAAATGCTAAAAATTTGATAATAATAATAATAATAATAATAATAATAATAATAATAATAATAATAATAAACACAGAAAAAATTAAATAAATTGAAAAGAAAGACATAAATATAGATGTCAGGAATCCATTATGAATCCAGTTATTGGTTTCCACTTTGATTTTATTTTTATTTATTTATTTTTTTTACACATCCAAAAGTATGGAAGCCCATTACTGCCATGAAAGCAAAAATAAGAAAACCAACAGGAAGTCATATTTTCGAGTATAAAAGTCATAATTTCAGATGTCAAAGTCATAACTATGAGATAGAAAGTCACTTTATTTCTCCAAGGACGCTCATAAATTTGAGCCTCCAGAATTATGACTACTGAATATCCCAATTATGAATTAAAAAGTAGAAATTATGACTAAAAAAGTCCTGAGCTGGAACCTTTGTGTTGCGTTTCTGGTACAGCAGTAAATCTGACGCACATGCTACATGGTGTAACAACAGCGATGAAGCAGCTGCTCTCGGCGCACGAGGGATTAATTTCTGCTTCATATACCGATCTGATTGGATGTTGTGTTAAAGCTGTGCTACAGCAGTTAGCCCCAGTTAGCATCAGGGGAAACATTGTTTTTGTTTTGCTCCATTGTAAAGCAGGAAGATCCCAGAGCCATTCTTTATATTTAGAAGGTTTTTGGTCTTAAATTTCATCCAAGATGCCATTAAAAGGTTTTTAAAAGTCTTAAATTTAACTTGCTGAAACCTGCAGATACTCTGCAAATCAAATCAGTTCCAACAATCACTCATCGTTCATGTCGACCAGATTGGAAACCAGCCATCCATTGATGATCTGTCCCAGAAGTTATTGTGAGAAACAATAATATCGATGTTTTGAGACCATTTGATCTACAGAATCTCGAAGATCAATAAACTTTAATTTCTGATGAATATTTGGAACCAAAAATATCCTAAATAAATCAACAAAACAACAAATTGACGTCTCTGTCAACAAAGTTGCCCTTCAATAAGCTGCCAGTTGTGACCAAGAGACCAGATTAAAACTTTTTGTCATCCAGTGTTTGGAAGCAAAATCATCCACATAGAAATAAGAAGCTCGTTTAAATTTATCATGCGATCATTTGATTTATTGACAACACGACTGGTTTTACTGGTTTCATTGGTGTTATTGTTCAGACTGAGACTGGAAGGCAACATCTGTCTAGTCAGAGGACTTTCATCCATCAGAGGTGAGGTGACGCGTTCTGCTGGCGGCGGTCAGACTGTTGACCCAACAGCAGAAAATGGCGTCTTGCAGAACCAAACATGCTTTCTGGATCTCAGCCTGAGAGAAAATAAATCATTTATCCATGTTTACAACCCAATATTGGTCATTTCCTTCTTCCATTAAGAACGTGAACTGACATGACTCCTGAGGCTCGGTGGATGCGCCACTGAGTGGATTAGGATTAGACCAACATGGGATTTTGGAGGCCGATACTGAAACTAGAGTTTTTACCACACGCTCCGCCTGGAGGCTGTCATTTCAAACAAGTGAACGAAGCAGGGATTAGTGTTTCCCACTGGGAGGAAAAAGCTTGTAAAGCAGCTTTTCAGACAATCACGTGACACCCAAACAAATGTCTCATTTTTCCCCTTTAAGGAAAAGCAAATGAAATCCGAGATAAGTTCATGCGTTGGAGTGCTTGATTGCAGAACGACTGCAGAGCCGGTCGGGTCAAACACGGAGCCGTGTGGCTGCTGATTGTAAACATGACGCCTGCGTTCATCTGCATGCTGGCAGTAATGGTTATAAATCACACACTGACACCCAGACAGACGCAGTGAGAATATCCAAACCGTCCGCTGATGTTCCAGGACATTGGAGAGAAAAAAAAACTGCTTCATACAAAACGAACAAAGAAATGAAACGACGTCCTGAACAATCGGTGCATGAGAAGAGAAGCAGGAGCTGCAGGATAAATTCATTAAATTAGATTTCTTAGAGAACCAGAGTCGTTTTTCAGCTTTCGTAAATTTTTTGCTACAAAATCTTGTTTCTAAAGAAATTAAAATCTGACACAGATATGAACGGATTACGTTCACATTGCAGGTCTTGATCTCAGCCTCGGTTTTTTGATGAAATCCTTTTTTTCCTGCGTTGTCGATAAAAGAACTAATTAAATATTTGTATTAGGGCCATGGCAGGTAAAACAAAATTCAGCCAAAAAACAAGACATTTTGGAGCTCAAAAAGTGCAAAAACTGGTAGAAAATACTCAGAAATGTTGAGATTATTTTTTACTTCTGCTAATTTATAAACGATTTAGGACCAAAATACATTAAAGACCTGCTGTTGCTGTATCAACCTTCCTCCCAGGTTCTGGTTCTGGGGATGCAGAGCAGAACCAGAACCAAACATAGACAAGCAGCATTCAGCTTCTATGCACCACAAATCTGGAACAAACTTCCAGATTTCCAAACTTCTTTTGGATATTTAAAATGTTTTCTGGTTCCAGTGTTAAATGTTCATTTAAAGTTTGAGAATGTGTTCTTCCATTATATCGTCTCCAAACAACAATATATCGTTTATCACAATAACTTCTGGGACGGTTTATCATCCAGTAAAGTGTGTTATCAGAAGCTGAGCCTGCCTGTATGAAGTGTTTGTGCTGCACAGCTCTTTGCGCTGCCTTGTTGCTGAAATGTGCTGCACTAATAACTGGGTTTGGTTTTGGCCTCCACACTCCGGTGACCCTGATCTCTCCCCACGACGTCTGCTAAGCCCTAATGACAGTTTGGTTATTAAAAACGAGCCGCATCTGTCTGGAATTAAAAGAAAACCATCTGTCACAGAAGGTGAGGGACACCTGGCTGCTTTTAAACCTACAGCAGGTGAGTTTTCCATGTGAATGATGAGGAGACAAGCAGCGGCGGCACATTTCTACTTTCAACTCCAAACAGGCGGTAAACACCCGCTGGCTCTGCTTTAATGCATCCCTGTCTTATCTTGTCTTCTGCTCACCGGCTGCCATTAGTGAGCAAGGTGAAGCAAACCTTTCAGCCACAGCTGTGTGACCCGTTAATGAGCGCCAAGAGCCCGAACAAGACTCGGTTTCTCGGCGCTGACGCTTAATAAAGCCGCTTTATGGAGTCATCATCGCCTCCAGCCTGGATCACCTGTGAGCTCCAGCCAGCAGCCACAGTAAATAAATCCAGCGATAAAGCTGCAGCCCAGAATGGATCCGACTGCAGATGGTACCGGTACCGGTGTCCTCACAAGGACGAAGCTTTTATGTGGAGCAGAAATTTTGCACTTACAGAGACTTTAATTTATGTTCCATTTTTAAGTGAATTAAACCGAATATCAGAATATATTAAACCTGAAGTATGTAATGTTTGGTTTCTTTTAAAAGTGTTTTGTTTATTGTGACAATGAAAAGTTACTAATAAGTTAATTTTGTCCCATTTTCAAGTGTGGTAAGAAATTTGCAGTAGAAACTAGACCAAAAACACTTTGGTAAGATTTTGTTTTTTACAGTGTTTGACACAGATCACCTGTCTCCTACTGCCTGAGCCACTATTACTGCCTGAAAAATGTCAAAAACAACCAATCAGAACCAGGAGGCGGGTCTTAGTGCTGTCAATCAATCTCATGAACCCATTTACAGCGTTACAAAAAGCAGTTTATCCCTTTATGGAGAATTTGTTTAGATTATGTTTTCCTTCAGTTTTGATAAATCAATTTTGATACAGAAGAGTTTTGCCGTGTTTCTGATAAAGGAGTTTATTTTCGAAATGTCAAATTGTGCAATGAAAATGTAGCTAAAATATTCCGAGTCTGAACCAAACCAGGTACTAATGACTTTTTACCAGCTGTAAATCTGGTTTTGTTTGACTTCTCTGAAACCAGAATCTGTTTTAAGCTCTGATTACTTCTGATGAAGCCACCAGATTTAAAAAACGACGCTAAATTTCCCTCCAGGTGATTAAATATTTGCAGACGGGAAGCAGCTCTTCTAAATCCCTTAAACAATCCGGCAGGTAAACATGAATTAATTAAGCGCCGCTAAGTTTGCTTTTCCAATTAAAGTTCTGCCCCAAACATTCAGACACTCCCTACATGCATAAAACGGCCAGAAGGTAAATTAAATTACACCGGAGCGTCTCTGCTGGGATTGAAATTCAGAGAGGAGCTTCGGTTGGATAATAAAAACAGCAACCTCATGTATTAATAAAAAAAGAAAACCCCACCAACACTGTGCTTCCAGGAAGATTGAGGTGAACAAGAGATTTAGCCAATTACCTGCCAGGCATCAGAGTGGAAATGGGGTCGAAACGTTGCTGAACACCAAAGTTCTGGGTTTGAATCATGGACTCGGTCGGTGGCAACGACTCCAGAAACAGGTGGTCGACGCATTTGGTTTGGAAAGCAGCCAGAGGGGAATTTTTCATTCAGCAGGATAAAGAAAGTCACGCTGCCGCGTTTAAAGGCGCCTTTAATTACAAACTCAGCGTCAAAGGGATTGACTGGATCTTGTTTCTGAATGTAAGGAGACGGCTGCCGTCTGTTTACGACACTTTAATTCACCGACGTGACAAAACGTTGGCCATCGGGGTAAAGTGGAGGCTTTCACTAAATCCAAGCTTGTGTTTGAGTTTTACAGAGACGACCCGGTAACACGGCTGTTCAGAACAAGTTGGTTACATCATCTCCTGTTTTCTAAAAGGAGTTTTTTTTAATTTCCATTTCAGCTTCTGTTTGATCCACAACCAGATGTTGCTACTGGTGGAAGATGTAAGACAACAGGAAGTAGCAGGAGGGTCATGGCCGCCATGTTTTTTTTAATGGTTTATTCACCTGTGATTTTAATTGTTTCTTCTTAAATGGAAACGTCGCAATTGCAAATATGCCCCCCCCCCAACAGTAGCAAAGTTTTTCAAACATTTATAATCAAAACGCAGCTGGTTTTATGAAGATGCTAACAGTTCAGTTTCCTGGATGATTAGCAGCTTTGCTAATCCAACTCATTTGCTTTTGCTGCTCCTCTTTAAATCACCAAATGGTTAAAGATGCTGGAGTAGGGGAACTGATCCTTACAGTGACCAGAATCATTATTGGAGCTGTTGAGATGCTAATCAGCTCCCCTCAGTGGTAAAAACATTATCTTGTTGCCATGGTTACACATCATAACTGTCCAAAAGTAAAAGAGCAAATATGCTTCCAGCCTCCCAAAGGAAATAATTCTGATGCTCATTGTGCCTCAACAAATGATGGCTGTTCCCTGCGATGTTCAAGCTTTAGCTTTAAGAAATTTTATTTTCATTTGTGAATTTAAAAAAAAAGAAACTGGACAGGAAATGTAAACATCCATACAGAAACACAAAAAAAAACAAAAAAGGGGGGCGGGTGGGGGAAACAAAAAAAAGGCAAACATTTAAAAAGTTAAATTGAAAAAAAGGAGCAAATATTTTTGGCACCACATGGATTGTCAACATTACAAACAGGCAAGAAAAAGAAGCACCAAAAACAATGGAAAAATTAAAATAATCCAAAATTGAGTCACTCAGATTCATACAGAGAAATAAAAATCATATCCAGCAACTAGTTTGTTTTCCTCTCAGACACTTTGCTGCAGGTGAAGCTCACCTGCAGACCCCGAGCAGCGCCCCCTAGGTGTCACCGACAGGTCAGCAGAAACCAGCTCCAGTCACAGAACATTACCCTTCAGTTGAAGCTGCGCTCAACAGCAGTTCATGAAAATAGAAAAATCACTGAGCTTCTGCAAAACAGAGGGAGAGTTTTAATTATCTGCAGAGAAAATACCAGCAGCCAGAGCCAATGTCAGGAAAAACGATAAAAAACATCAAATTCTTACATTAATGTTTATCTGGAACAAAGAGAGCCGAAAAGTTCAGCAGCAGCTTGTGTTGCTGTGAACTGGGTCCAAATTCATCAACTAAACGTAATTAAAACAAACTGTGCTGGTTGTTATCTGACTGGAGCTGGCATCTTTATTTCCTCTCATTTATAAACAGCATGCCTCCTGAAACCATCATTTGTTATTGTTGCTGTATAATTTATTGTTTAACACTTTTGAAGAAAAAAAAGGACAGAACAAAAACAGAAATCTTTTTCTGTTGATCCATTTCTGATCATAGTTGGACTTTAAGCCACTTCACGTCGTTTTCTCCCAAATGTACGACATTCTGTGTTTCTAAAGAAAACTGCAGTTTTTTTTAGTTCATCCGTTTTTATACAGAAGTTTTAAGTAAACAAGATTTCAGCTCATTTTTATGTCCGTTTCAGACTCAACTGTGCAGCTTTTACAGGCCATAAAATAAATATTTACTTTTTCCACATTAATCCAAATTATTCCAGACTTTGTAGGAAACGGACTTTAACATTTCAAGTTTAGAGTCTCAGCAAGCAGCAGACTAGAGTTTGATGCTTTGGAGTATTTTGCAGGAATAATTAAATATGTTCTAAAATAATGTTTCATATTAAGTTTAAGGTGCTAAACAAACTGAAAGTCTGAATAGAAATTTGACTTTTTTCTTTAAAATTACAAAAACATAATTTTGCTTTTCTTGCTCCATATTTTGGGATTCAGTTCAGGAATGTCAGCAGATTTTTTTCTTAGACACTGAGCAGAGTTCTGCAGCGTTTTATTAAGACTGATCTCGGATGGAGGATCTTCATTGTTTTAATTGATAAAACTCAAACTGAAGCTCTTGATCCGTTAAAGTCGGACGTTTCAGACTGATGAGCCGAAACCGGTCCGGGATGTAAGCCCAGAGAAACCGGAGCGGATCCGTGAGTTTCTCACATGGAGAACGTCGCCTCAGACCCCCTGCTGAGGGGCGGCGGTGGAGCGATTGTTTTTCTTCCAGCCTGGTTGCCGTGAAGCGGCTCCTCTCTGCTGCTTTGATGAAGTTTTATTGAAGCTCCAGCGGATCCTTCACCGCTTCTTTTTTCCAGTCGGAGGTTTTAATGACAGTTAAGTGAGAAAACCTCAAGTTGGAGGTAGCAGGTCGAAACTTGAGTACACTGAAAAAACTCAAAATCTTAAAGTATTTTCATCCCGTTTAAATATCTTAGTACAACTTACAAATAACTTTTCAGCAATGCATATGAACTTAATTTAAGTCAATAGTTCCTTAATGTGGATTTAAAAAGTACTAGAATTTCATCTCAATATTTGTAGTATTGTGATAGAAAACTATTCAGCGTAACTGCATGGCAGCATTCACACACTGCAAAAACACAAAATGTTACCAAGTATTTTTGTCTCATTTCTTGTAAACTTAAAATTAGACAAAAACTTATACAAAACTTTTCAGAAAGTTGTATATGAAACTGTTGCCTTGCCGCAACAAGGTCTTGGGTTCGATTCCCGGCCCGGGGTCTTTCTGCAGTTTGCATGTTCTCCCTGTGCATTGTGGGTTCTCTCTCTCTCCAGCTTCCTCCCACAGTCCAAAAACAACTGTCAGGTTAATTGGTCTCTAAATTCTCCCTAGGTGTGTGTGTGTGTGTACATGGTTGTTCTGTCTGTCGCTCAGCGACCCGTCCAGGTGACCCCGCCTCTCGCCTGGAACTTTAACTGGAGATGCAGCAGCAGCACCTGACCCCACTGGGGACAAAGGTGTTAGAAAATGGATGGATGATTATTTAATATTGATATTTATTTCACTTGCAACAAAAATTTCCCTTTTTAAATGTATAATCAATAAGGAATTGCTGACTTAAAACATCGTGTATTTTGCTAAAATGTTACTTGTGAATTAGTTTTGATTACACCCTAGATTAAAAATATACTTGTTAAAATGTTAAGTTTTGCAGCGTAAACACTGATTCCTCTTTTTCAAATCTGCATAAAACTGGTAAAAAATTTGATTCAGGGACGAATCCTCTAAAAGTTGCAGGATGCCAATGTCTTTAAAGCTCAATCTGGCAGCTGCTTCATGAGGAAAAATAAGTTTGATAAAATCCCTTTGATCGCCGTCATTCACACAAAAAAAATTTGGTCCCTTTCATTAAACCGATAAAACGTTGATTACATTAAAATTAAACTAAAAACTGCAAAAAGTTGTTTTTGTCTAGAGAAAACATCTTTAAAATAAGACAAAACTAAATTATTCTTATTTAAAAAGTATTGTTTTTACTGAGCATATTTTTGTGCACGTTTAGTTTTGCCTTACTTCGACTCTAAGATATTTGCAGTAGAAACTAGACAGAAATACTTGGTGAGGTTTTGTATTTTTGCAGTGCAGTTTGGTTAAAAAAGGCACAGTCCCCCCAATTCCTCGAGAACATAGAAAACTGGCCGAACAGATTTTTCCATTAAAGCGGTTCTCATTTCTTCGTATCGGTCAGGATGATGTTGGCGGTGACGAACATGAGGCAAGACGCCGCCCAGGCCAACACGAACCACACCCAGAAGGAGTGGCGGAACGGAGAGCGGTGCTTGTTGACGGCGTCTCTGTCCATCACAGGCTCCAGGTGGCGTCTGGCGTAGAACACCAGCAACGCCGGGATGACGTACTGGATCCCCGTCCCCGCGTACGACCCCGTGATCCCCACCAGGGACTCCAGATTGTGCGTGCAGAACGCCACCACGATGGGCGGCACCAGGGTGATGAGGGGAAACACGACCCGGTCCACCACCCACGGGTAGGTGCCGCCGTCCCGGTGAAACAGCGTCTTCCAGTTGTTGCGCAGCGTCACGGCGATGATGGGGAAGTTGGTGCTGATGGTGAAAACGGGAAACAAGCCCAGGAAGTAGCGCAGCACCGGGATGTTCAACACGTCGCAGTTGTCGGTGAAGTTCAGGGTGTACATGTCGTGCAGCAGCGAGCTGTCGAAGCAGAAGATGGCGGTGAACGACAGCAGGACGTAGAAGCCCAGGATGAGGACGTAGTCGGCCAGAACCAGGCTGCCGACCCGCTTCTTATCCGAGATGGGTGTCACCAGGGAGGGCAGGGAGTGCTGGCACATGAAGGAGTAGACGCACACACCGAACAGGTTGGGCACTCCGGAGAGGCTGGCAACCGGAGGACGGCCCTCGCCCGTTCCTTTACCGATCCTGATCAGAGCCAAGATGATCATCATGGTGAAAGCTGAGAAAAAAAAACAAAAAAAAAAAACAGAAATTAATCACACAGGTAAGAGTCAAAGACCTAAAAGTCCGGTTGACTAGCAACCAGAACATTTGTTACATTTTCAGTTCCAAACTGCCAAAACATTTGAGAAACCTGTTCCCCTCCTCGCCTGTGGGGGCGCTGCATTGAGAGCCACAAAATCTTTTGGTGGAAGTGTACTAATTTTTTTCTATCTACAATGGGCCTAATGCACCACTGCAAAAACCCTTTTCAGGTTTTGGATCCACAATCAACATTAGGATACTTTATGTGCTTGATTTTAGGGCTTTTTGGCCCACTGCTAGTTTGGAAACCCCGGTATCAGAGGTCGAGATCTGGGCTGAATTTTTTGGGAGTTGTCTGAGTTTTTGTCGATTTTGTCAGACCTGACAGAAATCAGACGAGCCTCAGCAGCTCCTGCCCTTTCCCTCCAATCGATTTGTGGCGGTTTCTCTGTGGAAAGTGGCGGCCGCAGCCAGGCGTCCTGCTGGGGGCCGACAGTCTTTCCTCCTCCCAGACCCAATCAGGGCGTGACTGCAGGAGTTAGTCAGAGCCTGGGGTCGGCCAGGAGCCAGCCGGATCCTCGCCGCTCGTCACCGGGCGTCCGCTAAACGCACGGTGACATTTAGGAGAGCAGCACGTCGTTTATCTGAACCACACACACCTTCGCTGTGACTGAAGACGGTTTCAGGGTTCAATCACTTTCTGACTGTAAAATTCAGGCTTTTTTTATTTAACTTTTCAATCTCCACACTGCAAACAAAATCTTACCAAGCATTTTTAGTCTAGTACACTTTAAAAATACAAAACCAATTGTAGATCGTTTTTAAGCAACTAAACTAAGTTGTGTTAAACTTAATTCGATTACATGGAACAAATTAACATTTTTAAAGTTGGAGCTACATTTTAATTTTTCTGGGTTTTCTGCAAGATCTACGAGTTTATTAATATTGTTATACTATTCTACAGCAGGGACAAGGTGAACTAAATGCAACAAAAGTTTATGTTTAAGTGTTTTATTTAACCAAAATAAAATTTCAAAGTTAAACAAAAATAATTGAGCTGTTGGGAATAATAAATATTCATCACACTGCAACAAGGAATTTTGCAACATTTTCACTCATGTATGACTGTAAATATGATACTTATCAACTATGGCTAAAGCAGTAGTGGAGTAGAAGGAAGAAATACTGCCACCTGCAGGTGAGTGTTGGCAACAACATTTCTGCCGATTTTGTGCATAAAATTAGCAATAAACTGATGGCAATTAAGTGTTGATTTTTCATGAATTCACAAAAAACTGGAGGGATTAACTGATGTAATTGGGCAGAAAACAGAAAAACTGATTGAATTGATAAGGTTTTATTTCTGGGCCACATAAAAAGCTGTGGGGAGCCAGATTTGGCCCCCGGACCTCGAGTTTGACACACGTGAGAAACAGTGCATTGATGTTGAAAATTGGGTTTTCAGTTTTTAAAAGTGCAAAACCAAACAAAAACTTTGGAGGTTCAATATTTCCACCCAATCTGAGGCTGAAGCAGTTTCACTTCAAGATTTTTTTTTGTTTTAGAAATGAAAAATGATTTGAAAGCTTTAGAAGATGCGTCTCATTTTTCACTTGAAGATAATCCTGAAAGAGGATCAGCTCCAATCTTCACCCTTTGCTTCCTACTTTTCCTTGAACTCAGCAGAATCAGTGTGGGAAACCTGTTGCACGATTGTTCAATATTTAATGCATCTTTGGCCTCCGTCCAATGTAATCTCAGGGTGTGGGGAAAGCTCTGCTACTCCCAATTTAAACGTTAACCCTCTTATTACAGAGAGGTCGGAACGGTGGGCAACAGACCAGCTTTCAAGGACAAAGTCTTTGTTTCATCTGCAGCAATGAAGGGAAAAATACATATTCAGTCTTTTATTTGAGCTACTTTTAATCTTTTTTTTTACAACTCCAGTCACCCGTCTGCTCCTCTCCTCCAGTTTTTAATCTACAAGAGGCTGTGAGTAAGAGAAAGGTGTGGGACAGGAGGAAGGAAGCTGCTCTCCATCTTTAACCCTCAGAGGCTTTCACAGGAAGCGTAATCGCATGGAGCTTTTAATTAGGAGTGCCTCAGGGCGGCTGGCTGTTATCGCATTACTTAAAGCAGCTTCTCCAGTTTGGGCAAGATTAAGAGTCTGAAGTGGAGGCTGTGAGAAAGAATCTGAATCACAGACAGGTCAGGCATTTTGATCCAACATGGAGGATTGTGAATTTATTTCAGTAGGTTCAAGTGATCCATTATGCTTCCTTGAACATAATAGATCACCTGTGGGATGTTGCAAAACATGATTACATTTTTGTAAAAATAATTTATATTGAAATGTTAGTCTGCTCAGTTCTGTCTATACTTATCCGTTTTATGGCTTCTGTCACTTTTATGCAAATTAGCAACTGCCAGCACCGCCCCCTCAACTCAAAAATGGTTGCCGACAACCCAATTATATAACTGTACATCTTTGAAAAGCAGAAGTGGAGCCTCCTGTACAAACAAGAATGCAGCAAATGGTGTCTGGATGGCAAGTCAAATACTTCTCTTTTCCAGCAGCCATTGTACAGTGCATTCAGCATTAAAATCAGATGGCAACAAGGTTGCTGTGTAATTTAACAGTCAAAGTTTTTTAAATGACTCATTTTTCAGACACCAAAACACATTGCCAAAAAGCAGCTGGGTGTTTTTTTTAAAATGTTTGGGTTGTGTAAAATAACTTATAATCCTCTTCACTACTGGCTCACTTCTGTAACCAACCAGATGCTACATGCATTTTCTTTTATACATTTGTCAGAGTATAGATCTTCAATTACATTATAAAGGCTTTAAAATGTCAAATTCATTAGAAAATATTCGAGATGCTCAAGACTTAAATTTTGTCATGCCAGCACCATTTAATTCATATGTTCTATGACGTTTATTTTTCTCGTGGGACATTTCTGTCAGGCGAAGATTTGAGCTGCACATAAACATGAGGCTATACTAGTGCTAACTAGCTGCTAATAAAGCCTTGCTAGCCAGCTAGCTTTGTTGCATCCATCTTGGGTAAACGTAAATCACCAGTTGACCGACGTTTGTTCTTAGAGTTTAGTGATGATGTACTTCCAGTACTTCCTTTCAACAGCCACATATCACGTCTAGGTAACTTCACCCTGTCCATTTAACAAAACCTGATTTATATCACCTGGACGGGACTGTCAGCGGCCCTGTGAGGAATGCTCGACTTAACGACGCCCCAGAGGAAACTCCTACAGCTCTATTGTCTCCACCACAAAACCCACAGAGTCACCAGCTACCTCAGAACAAGGAAAGATGGAAATCCTGCAGTAAATTCAAACTTGGAGAGAAAATCCATCGCAGGAGCAACAAACTGGAGAAGCTGCAAGTCAAGCCAGAAATCAGGGAGGAAAATTTACATTTTCACAAAAAAAACCCAACATTTCAAACAGTTTGGGTTCTGATGTGCTCCGTTTTCATGTTTATACTCTCTTCCCTCCAGTGATTTTAGAGTACGACAATCATCTCATTAATTAGCACCGACTCTCCTTCAGCACTTCCTGGGTTAAAAGGCTGCAGCTCTTCACCCAGTTCCAGCCAGGACTTCTGTTTCTCTCCAAAGCAGAACTTTATCTTATGAAACCCATCAGTCCTGACGCTGCTTCTGGTGGACGACTGGGTGATAAGCGGCTTCGCTGCCTCAACGCATTCAGCGATAGAGCCATCAGCAAACAGAGCAACGCAGCGCATGTATGACCATTTATCCTGCCAGGCTCAGAAGGCCGAGCCTGGCAGGGGAATCTGAAAAAACTGAAGTAAAACTACATGAAGAGCCAAACGATCAAAATGTTCCTGATGCACAGCAGGATTCATCCAGTCTCTTTATGGTGTAAACTAAGCACATTAGATGGATGTTCCCCCCCCCTCTCCTGTTGATACCGATATATTCATATTTATAGATCTGAAATGATTAAAATAATCGATCAATTGTCAACTGGAGTATACCTACTTAAAAAAAAAATTTAAAAAAGTAAATTGCTGAAAAACTGCAGTCACAGCAGTTAAACCAAATCTGTACAAATGCATACACATTACCACCATGTCATTCATGCATTTGTTTGGTGTGGAGTGCTTTAGAAAGCACCATGTTTGTGTGGCAGACATGATAGATGGCTTACATAATCATTCTACCACTGTAGAATCGGTTTATTGTATAATTTCACTCCCATCAACTAAAATGAGCAAAAGACAGTTTAAACATTCTTGCTTTCATTATTGAAAGAAACAATTTGCTGCTTTAGCAGCAGATCCAGCATCCCGACAGTCCTGCTTCTGAATCCGTGTGATTTTAAAGTTTCTCAGCACCTCTGAACTGCGATTCTGCTGCACAGTTCATTAAGACTGGCTCATATTTCACTGTCGCCCTGTGAGCAGCCTGCTGAACTCCCAATTCAACAAGCCACCAGAGTCCCAGATGACCTTCATAAGAGCCGCCCCCTCCCCCAACCGCCTGAAATGCCACCATGCAGACGTCAACACGCCTGCGGCAGTTTCAGTCTCTTCATGGTGTATTAGTAAACTAGGAATTAGATGGAGGTGTGAATGTTTGTTTTTCACTTGGAGATAGTTCATACTGTGAAGATGCAGAAAAGGTCTCACTTGAACTAGAGTTGAAACAATTAGTTTGATTAATTGATTATTGAAATAATCTTGCACCAACTTAACTAATTGATTAATCATGAACAAGTATGCAGATTCAGAAAAAAGCCAACATACAGAGAGGTAATCAAGCAAAAAATTAACAAAATGTATATTTTTTTTTATGTAGGATTAAAATAAAAATAAAAACCTGTGTAAATATATTCAAACATCCATTTAGTTTTTAATTGGTTAAACCAAAATATAATCAGCAGGTCAGATTATCAGACTAATCCAGAAAGTCATTGAGAAAACGTACCATAAATGAATTGCTGAGTCAGACAGAAAATCCACAAACGAAGCAGAAACTTTGAGTTGCAGCAAAAAAAAACTGCAAAGAATCTGGAGAGTTCAGATGAAAAAGGACTAAAATCCATTCACGATTAATCGCTGCAGTGATTAATACAGAAATAGTCAACTCATTTAGTAAATGATTGTTAATTGGACACTAAAACAATTACTTCACTGAAAGAACATTTCCAGAGCAGAAGACCAACAAAAATATACATTTGCACTTAAGATGGAAAAGTCTGTAAATATTTTGAACCCAAAACGCCTCAGTTAGTATTTTCAGCTTCACTTGGTTCCAATTCTGTTACACGATCTCAGATTAATCACCTTTTGCTACACAATTAGTTTAAAAAAAAAACAAGCGAAGCAGAAAGGGCTTTTAACATGTTTAGGTTAGAACTATTTTTAAGCTGATTTAACTAGGATTAATCAGATTTACTGCATAATAAAATGTTTATTTTAGTATTTAAAAAAGGAATTTACTCATTTAATCTTTTATTGTATTTGTAATATATAAAACGTTTAAGTGGTTAAATGAAAAATCTTTAGAATGTGCCATTTTTATATCCAATCAATAAATAGTCAGAATAATCGTTTACTAAATTGTTAGATGCAGCCAAATTAAAATAATGTTTAAACCGTCATGTAGAGACTTTATTTAGGTACTTATAGCAAGAGAGCAGACTAACGAAACCAGCAGGGAAAGGAACATCACACTGATGAAAGATTTATGATGGAGTTTCTCCAAATCGAATGATTACAGCAGAAAAGGCTGATGAATTAAGAAAAATGGCCAATTCCTCACTGGATATTTGGAATATCTCCATATCTTAAATAACTACAAACATGTTTCTGTCTGTTCCTGTGAGAGCAGCGCAGTAAGCGGAGCTCGCAGGAAATGAGACTGAATAATTACGTTTTCTCACCCTGAGGAGCTGCAGACACGCGCCAGCAGTCTATCACTCGCCGGGTCTGCGCTCGCCTCCTTTGGACTAAAAACAAACTCGCACCGCCAAAGACAGAAGAGGAGCGAGGTCATCGGTCAGGATTAATGATTTAATTTACAAAGTAGGTCGACAGTTCGCTCGGCTTCTCAGAGCGCCGCCAAAAACATCTAAACACTGAGAACAGGAGTTAGATTTTACAAAGACAATGTCTCCACCTCTACTGAGAGAGAAAGGGAGACACTGGAAGGAAGGAAAAAAGGATAGAAGTAAGAAAATGGAGGTAAAAAGGAGGCATATGAAGGGGAAGGAGGGTAGTAAAGAGGGAGGTAAAATTAAGAAATTAATGGAAAAAAAGGAAAAACAGGAAAGGAGGGAGGGAAGAAAACTGAACCACAGAATTCTGCAGCACATCTACATGTTAAGATTGTCATAGTCAAGCTAGCATAACAGTCCTATTTAAATTAAATCTCATCTGGTTGTTGTAGAGTTGACAATTAGCAACAAAGTACACTGTCCATATTTTTAAAATTTATCACCAGTACTGTTAAGATTTAGTGTGTTATACTGACAACTTGAATGAATTTTTTATTACAATGTATATAATGATCACAATATTTTGATAAAATTCTACGTCCGTATTTCCCACCGCCTACTTATATCAACCAATACAAGTAAACAAAACTCAGATCTCAGCCAATATCTTTTACATCTCAGTTTTCCTTCCTGTGTTGATGCTCTGAACATAAAAAAGCAAATCCTGCAGCCGAGACGTTTTAAATCATTAGCCTGAGCAGCAAAGAGCATGACGTAAAGTGACACCACAATCAATTACGCCGAGCGTTCAGAGTCAGAGGAACAGTGGACGGTGCATGGATGCTGCTGTGTTTATGAGCGGCTTGTGATTTTAGCTTCAGCTCCTGGACGGACGGTTTATTTTTGCCCGTCGCCCCGGTGAGTGACGGTCCAATCAGGCTTGGGACGGCCTGTCAAGCCTGTCAGGCTGAGGAATGAGAAGAGATGGGAATCAAAGACACGGGGCAGAACCGAACCGTGATGGACGGACCTGACCACAGTGGCCACAAAGGCAAAAACAGAAACGGATGATAAAATGGAAAACGGCTGCGAAGAGCCAGAAACGCAAGACAAAATCGGCAAATCAGTTTTACTTGGAAAGTTAAAATCCTGTGATCGCAGAAAAAGCTTCAAACGAGAGTTAGCAGAAGGAGCAGTAGCTCTCTAATCGTTTTCTGTCCGACTCCCTCAGCCCGAGGAGAAGCTGCCCCACTCGTTTCCATCACCGCTGCAGTTCGATGAGGTTTGGCGACGCTCGGCTCTCTGAAGGCCCGACTACAGCGTTTCAATCAGCCTGAAGCTGACCAGGCCATTACAGCCTATACTCCTTTATCAGACATTTCACTCCAGATTTGCTGCCATTTGGTTTTATTCACCTGTTGACGGCCAAGCATCAGCTTCAGGACGCATGTAGTCCTGAAGAAATCAGTTTTATTTAAGTTTTTAAACTTGTCTTCAAGAGTTTATCATAAAGGCAACTTAAATCTAGTGAATTCATTTTAAATGCAAAACATGTGGTGCAAAACTCTGAACAATTTTCCTCTTCAGATCTTTTTCTTGATTTCTAGAAATATGTTGATGCATACAAAATCATGTATAGTTGTCACATTTTTAAACCCACAAACAATTTCCCAAACAGCAGACTCGCATAAAACTTAACTGAAGTAAAAACATTAGCAGGAAGTAGAAACAGATGCAAAGAATTAATGCCATTTAAGATAAGAAAATATCTCAGTCCATCTCAGCAAGTAATTATTCTGCTAATGACTTAAGGTGCGGTTTTGATACAACCTGTTGATAATTCAGCTGGTGATTTTTCACTTTTTCAACTTTTTCCTCCAAGTTATAAGAGAGTCTGCAAATGAAAGCAGTACTTTTTTAAAAATTAGACTTAAAAGTTCCTACGTCTTTCAGAAAAGTTGCATGCAAGTTGGTTTTATTTTATTTCAAGAGTACCGAGATATTTACACTAGAAACTAGATCAGAAATACTTGATGAGTTTGCAGTGAAAGGTTCCTGACGGCAGCTACTAGAGGAATCTAGTATGTTATTTACATGTTAAAATGTTATTTTAACCGCCAACATTTGGTTTCCGCTTACCGAGCCAACGCATGAGTGAGGTGAGAATCTGAAGATACTTGGTCTTCTGGGCGTTGAAGAAGGTGAAAGGCCCCAACAGAAGGATAAACACGCTCTGCAGGAACAGAAAAAAACCCCAACAACTTTTACTCATCTGTGAAACTGAACAAAAGACAAACAAAAATGAGTTTTTAGCTTGCAGAGCCACATTAAAGCGGCGCTGAAGTTTGAAACCTGCCCCAGTGAGCGCTGATGAAACCTGGGAGAAGCGCCGTAAAATGTCAGCCACTGAATAATGCCATAAATGTCAGAGTTAGTCAGTATTAGAGCTTGATTTACAAGGCATGAATACAAAGTCTTATGCAAAAAGCTGCAGCAGACACTTCTAATCTAAGTTTAACCGTTTGAGACGCAGAATGTGTGTTCATTAAAAGTTAAGCGATTTGTGAGGTTGAGCTGATGTTTCTGAAACCCAAACGAGATTCGACCCTTCAGAGTAAAACAGTTTTACCAGAGAGTGTAAACTAAGTTAAACAGAAGTCAATGCTAAGTGAGGTAAACGGTTCAGAATATTTATCCAAAACGTGAAGTGGAAGAAATTTGACAATTTCAAGAAGCACAACACTGAGAAATGCAGCATTTCTCCAAGAAGAGAAAACCACAAAAAAACAAATTTACAAAAAAATATGGAAAAGAATGATCCAACATGCACAGAAATTGTCAACTGAAACTTTAATATTCCCCACCCAAATCATGAACATGTTTTTATAAAAGTGCAAAAACTAACAAGCAAAATATTAGAAATTAATCTTTTATTGCAGCAGTTCACTGTAAAAAAACAAAAAAAAGAAAAAAAAGAGAGACAAGCTGGAAAAAAGAATGGATTATTGACCAAACATTTAGGACAATTTGTGGATTTTTCTGTGGAACATAAGTAAATCATTCTCAGCTTTTTTTCCACTCATCTGAAGAAAAGGCAGCTTGGGAAGCTGAAATGGTTGGACACAATGCTACATGACGGGCTATTGGCTGGCAAAGCAGAAAGACGGTAGCTGTTAGCTTCTGTTGTACTGATATGACGTTTCACTGCATATGTTAGCGCAGGTATGTTTGGTATTTGAACGACTAATAGGATTTTGTTCTTCTAGATCAGATGAATACAATTTAAAAGTAGAGATTTTAATGCTTTTTGTTCTGTTAACTTATTCAGACTGATGGCTGATGCGTCGGACATCGAGGCTAGCGCCAAGCAGGATTAGCATCTGGTGAACTTTTGACAGTTCTTTGCACCAAAACCCTGCAGAGACCATTGGTATTCCAGCTGGTTTTGTGTTGTAATGCAGTCCTGATTGAGTGAAAAGAGGCCAATTCTTTCCCTCCATCCATCCACCCCCCGTCTCCTGATACTCGGGTCCGCCTGCACAGCGTGAGCGGCATGTGATCTCACAGGCACTCTGTGTGCCATTTCATGTGAGGAGCAGCCTGCAGGGCTTCGGTGACGTGCACACAGGTCTCTGAGGACGGAGTGAGACTTCAGCTCAGTGGTTGACGTGTAAGACAGCAGAGCGCAGACATAAAGACAGCGATTTAACACCGAATCCATCAGGCGTCCAGGGTCACTTCCTCTGAGAATACATTTGAAAGACTGATAAAATAAGACACTTTAAACCAAAACTGACTAGATTATTCACAAAAGCGATCAAATAATGCACCTCTGCAGTCATCAGGCAAAAATCACTGAAATATGTGGCTATATGAGAGAGCAAGTCTGAATATTGAAATATAACCAGCTGTCTGCCTGGCAGAGTGCAGTCAAAGCTCAATCTGAGACAAACATAAATCTGCAGGAGCCATTGAAGGTAATGAATGAACCATTATGAAGAGAGATGCGTCTGAAGATGGAAGAAAATCTGACAGCAGTATTTTAGTCAGAAATGCGTCTCTGTGGTCGACTGCGGCGGAGCAGCTTTACTTTCTGCTGTAGTCTACAATAT
This sequence comes from Poeciliopsis paucimaculata, assembly GCA_903067055.1. Classification (NCBI taxonomy): domain Eukaryota; kingdom Metazoa; phylum Chordata; class Actinopteri; order Cyprinodontiformes; family Poeciliidae; genus Poeciliopsis; species Poeciliopsis paucimaculata. The sequence goes on along the minus strand of CAEGAD010075414.1, from coordinate 72,419 downwards.
GTCATCACAAATGTCAGTTTTGCACATTTAAGAAAAAAAAAAAAGTAGTGCTGAACTCAATCAGGATTCAGTGGACAAAATACTCTGAAGTAGCAGTGAAACGATTAATCGTGATAAAATTATTCAAATAATTGACAGCCAATTTAGATCAACCCACTCAGAGCGATAATTAAATCACAACTGTTAAAAAAAAAAAGTAAATATGTTCAACCTAAAACTCTTCAGTCGAGTTTCAGCTTCAACTAAACTTCAAATTCCGTAAATAAGATCTAGTGAGCACTTTTTGAAATCCAATCAGCAGCATTACTAAAAACAGATTACTCCAACACTAATCTGTAGGATAAGTGAAGGACGAACCCTGCAGATTAGTGTAGGAGTAACTGAACTATTGGTTCAGAAGATTTGCTTAAATCTAGTGATCCAAATCAAGCAAATCTACCAAACCTGATAGTTCAGCAGTTTTGGTTCAATTGGGAACCAAAATTTGAAACATTTGTTCCAATTTTCAGCTGTTTTGATTCTCTTTCCCACTGCACTGAGTCCAAACAACCAAACCCTCTGAGCAACCTGTTCCCCTTCTCACCTGTGGGGGCGCTGCACCCAGAACTACTGAAGGAAATGACAAAAACCTCTGAAGACAGGAGTAGCAACAGTCTCTGGTCTGCTTGGTGTTCACATATGCATTCAAACCGCATCAGAAGTTCACTTCAACCTAACGCAGTCTGAGGTTTGTCTGCAGACCAGAGCTTGATGGCGTTCACACTTCACCAACCTGCAGTGATGACGCACCAATCCGTCATGGTAAAGGCAGAGCTGAACCAAAAGGCGACGCTCCAGATTTATGTTCCTACCTTCATCTCTGAGTGAACAAAAGAACAAGACAAGCAGCGAGAAAGTCTCAAAAGCTGCTGTGCATCAACTAAAGTCACTGGCACCATTTCTTCAACTGTCTGACACATAAACCCTTAAAAGAAAAATCTGTTTATCTGGAAACAGCTGTCAACGAAACAAAATCCTCCAGAATCAAGATGCTTATCAAGAATTTCATAACAGACAAATCAAAGCATGCCTGAATATAATGCATTTATTCATTTAATACTTTGTTTAGGCCGCTTTACTAATCTAATCTCAGTCTGGTTTGTTTGCAGACGTACAGATTTTCTCTGCGCTTTCTGCCTCCTAAGCACAGAAGCTGCTTACGCTTCACGCTCAGCTTAATAAATTTTGCAATAAACAAAGACATATTCTGTCAGGAGAAAAGTGGCCTGAATCAATTCTGCTCTCAGGCGAACACGGCGGGCTTTTCTCCTCTGCAGCAGCTCACTCATCAGCTACGAGCATTTTGACTTTGACATCAGAAACAATCTTTAAAAACGACAGCAGACATTTCTCCTTTTCAGCCGAGGTAAAAGCAGAGCGTCTGGGCATAATCACAGTTAAATAAAAGCAGCGACAGCCGAGTCAGGGAGCCTAACGAAGCTTTTTGACTAATCAGGCATTAGCAAACAACGTGCTCATGTGTATAGCATGTGATAAAGCAGTTAATGCTCTGCAGAAACAAGATTCACAGGTGCAATAAATTGCATTTATCATTTATTACTGGCTGTATATTAAGCACACTACGTAATAAAATATTTTTTTATGAACACACATTTCCAGGTTTTTTTTGGAGGTTTGTGTGAAATTAACAGCAATTTATTTCTTTCATCCATTTTTAAAAGTGATAATTCAAATATCAACTCAATATTTACACTCGCATGTGAAAATGGCTGCAAACAGATCATGCAACTGATCTTTGAAGAAGATCTTTGTGCAGAAGTGGAGCCTTCTGCACAAACAACAAGAACGCAGCAAGTGGTTTCTGGACGACAAGTCAGCAACAAAACACTTGCTTTTTCCAGCAGCCATTGTACTGCACATGCAGCGGTAAAACCAGTTGACCAAACCTTCTGGAACTCAGCCTGGGTTGCTAGGTGACGGGCCCGTCTCAGCCTGGGTTGCTAGGTGACGGCATGTTACTTGTCACTATGCAAGTTTTTGAAACTCCTCGTTTTCCAGACACCAAAACCCATCAACTTGTGTCAATGATTAGCTTGGTGTTTTAAATAAATGCTTCTAGAAGCAGTAGAAACCAAAATAGAAAAATAAAAACGAGTTAAATGTGAATTTTGTGTAGCAGAATTTAAACGAGTCTCAAGTCGTGGACAGAAAAGGCCGATTCAAAAAATGATAGTGATGTTCAGTACTGCACTCCCATTGCAATATTTGCATTCCAGAGGTAATTATTGTCATTTGACTTATTGTGCAGCTTTGACTAGAGAACAAACTAAAATCCTGCGATTTCTCCTCATTACAGCCTTAAAGAAATGCAAACTGCTAAAAATACGATGCCTAACGATGACATTCGCTCTGTGAGCCGCCATGTTGGGACCAGAAGAAAGGGCGCAACAGGGTTAGCTCATTGTGAATGAGCTCAATAACCCGCCGCCAACTGGTGAACCAAACTACAGCTGCCGATCTTTTCATGTTATTTAGGATTTATGCAGATTGGATGGAGAGGAGTCTCTTCACTGTCGGATTTGGCTGCAGTAAACCCCCGACCATTCGCACCATTTAAGTAATTAATCAAAATATTTCCAGATGCCTGAGGGCTCCGAGACGCCGCCCTGGGGAACGCCGCGACCGTTGCCACGGCTGCCAAACTTTGCAGAGTTTGTGAGATAAACGATTTTGGCTCCTGCTGCATCAGATTTGAGGAGATTTATTGGCGAAATACCCAACAGACAAACCGCGATCATGGTAAGAGGGAAAAGCGATGAAATTCTGTTATTACCCAGATTGGACTAAAAAAAAGAAAATAAAATCAAAGAGAAGGGAACAATGGGGATTATAAATCCCAATCCAGACTTGAATCCCAAATCCTAATCGCAAACAGATTTCAAACTAAAAATGCTGACTGTGATTAATGATTCATTACCTACATGTGAATTTTAAAGTCGATACAAAAACAAAATTGCCATGAGATTAAAAATTCTTTAAATTACACAAAAGTAGAATTTACTGCACAAAATTTACAAATTTCTATTTAGCCAACTTTATTTGATTAAAAGTTTTAAAACTTCTAAACAGTTGAAAAGCAACTGTTAAGATATTTACTCTTCTCTGTGCAAAAAAGAAAAATACAGACAAGAGTAAATATCTTAGTATCTGTAAAAATGAACAATTGACAAAGAAAAAAACAAGAGAAAAAACAGATTAAATTGAGTGGAGAATAAGAAATAAGGACACCAGGGAGAAAAGGAATAAAGAAAAAAGGACACAAGCAAGAAAAAAAAATAAATGAACCTACAGAAAACAAAGGAAAAGCAGAATGGAGGTTGGCACGATTGTTTCAAAGTCCTGCTACTCATAATTTAATGCCGATATGTCAAAAGTTTTCCTGCAGATCACAAGATGCTCAACATTCCTCAATTTAATTGTTATTTTTCCATGGTGTTTTCCTAAAATTACGACTTTATTCTTGTAATTAAAATGATAAAATCTAAGCTTGATATTTTGTCGTAGAATTGATCTGAAATAAACTGAAGCTGTAAAACAAGATGGCCGCCCTTTGTGCTTTGGTAAAAAAAAAAAAAAAAAAAAAAAAAAAAAAAAATCCAGATCTTCTGCCAACTAAAGCTTCAAAAAACAAAAAAAACCCCAAAAAAACAACAAAGTATTTTCCTCCTTAGAGCAAGGTTGCTGTTCTCACCTCCAGGGTGTTTTCACATTACAAACTCTCCTTATAAATTGAAATAAATCACTCCAGCTCCTTCACGAACAGAACAGCTGCAAAACGGCAATAATTCAACTCCTCTACAGCTACATGCATCGTTTAACTTTAATTAAGAGCCTGAGTGGAGACCTTGAAGGTGCGAAGAACTATCAGAAACACTGCTCACTCTAAACTGCTGTTTTTTTAAAGTAGAAAACTAAAAACAAATGTAGAAGGAAAATACAGCAACCTGCGAATGCATGGACAAAAGACATTTTGGGACAATTTGCTGCCTGGATTCTGACATGTATGATGAAGGAGCGGAGAGCAACCCGACTGAGGTGGTATGGAAAAGAAATGACATAAAATAGGCCATAAAAAGCCCAGGAGATATTTACAAACCTGATGATGGCCATAACAAGTGAAGTGATTCACTGAGCACACGGGCAGCAGGGAGGACGGGGGAGAAATACAAAGATGCTCCCAACATGATTGGAGCTTGGAGGAGGGATGATACTACAGAGGGGAGTAGAAACACCTGGTAGGCAACACAACACTTGATGACTTCTGCAGCTAAACGTTAGTCACAATGAAGGCGTGACTACAGTTGGCAATATTAATCACCAGAAAAACAAAACCTGACCAGCATAATGGCAAGAGACACTGAAAATATCCCAGTAGAGGCGCACCAATTCGGCCTTTTCTGGACAATACCCAAGGCAGGTCTTCTTGGAGATACAAACCGCTAATTAAAATGCAAATCCAAGACTTTAAGACCTTTGTAAGACCATTGCGACTGGAATTAAAGGCCTATTTATAACTTTGTCCATCCAACTGACAATAAATGTGCAGTTTCCCATTGCAAAAACAAGTTGTCTCCTGCCATTAGGGCATATTAGGTTAGCTAATGCCATTTATTAGTTAGCATTTCTTTCCCGTTTGCTAGCACCGACGCGCTGCTTAAAGACAAAAATTCCGTCTTGTGATTGTTAGCACGTTTGAATTTAACAGAAAATGAACATTTATGCATCGACGAATAGCCTCTAGCTTTACTCAGCAGTGGCGTCCCCCAGGGCTATGTGTTCTCTCTTCTTTTGAACCCTGGACAAGATCAGGTCAGGAAAAGGGCAGACAACATCTCTACAGACCCCCCACATGCTGGAGATCAACCATTTTGACTTTTACAATCTCGTTGGCGCTACAGAAACAATTTTTTCCTCCAGGCTGTTTACTTTTAGCTACAGTAGGAAGGTTATTTCCGATTTTCATTTTCTTTAAAATGCAAAGCGTATCATGGTTCAGAACAGGCAGAAATCCCTAAACATTTTAAATATTTGACCCAATTTGGCCAGTCAGGGATAAATTGGCTGTTCCTGATCCCCAGCCAGCAGACTGGTTTTGCTAAAGTAAAGCTTTTTTAATCAGTTCAAACTTGAGTGCAGGTGAAATGTTGGGACATGATTCAGCATGATGGGTCTGAATGCTGAGGAGGGATCCACCCCCAAGAGATCAACTTTATAAACTGAAAGTTGCTCAATAAAAGGACGAACCCTGTGGCCTGTAAACAAAGACGCAGCCACTGCAATGCAAGGGTGAAGTTTCTGCAAATCCTGGAACAAAATAGAAAATTACTGTTTATCTTCTTGGAAATACTTTGTTTTTGCCAACAGCATAAATATACATTCATGTTATTAAGCGAGAGCACCAACAGTGTTTTTTAAATCCATCTCTTTTCTGACTTGAGGTTTTAAGCAACAGCTTCAAAATTAACTCCCAGAATATCAGCAAAAGCAGATTTACAACAGAGCGACAGCAACTAGAGGCGAGCCCTGAAGGCTGACTTAACTCAAACACGGCCAACATCTCGACTGTTTATTAGACACCCTCAGCTCTTTATGATCATAGATGGAGTGAAAACAGGAGGAGGAAGACAACCTGAACAGGAGAAGATGGACAGAAAGAAAAAAAAAAAAAAAAATGACATGCAGCGTCTTTAAGTTTCAGGGTTTTATAATTTCTTGAGTAAAATTAAACAAAATGGAAAATATGTCTAAAAAAAAAGCAAGATATTGATATGATATTTAAAAATATTCAGTAACAAAGACAACAAATCATGCAAATGTAAATTATTGAGCTGACACCATTTCCCAGTCAACCTGGGTTTGACCTTTAAATATAGGCTGAAAACTAAGAAAAAATCTCCAATGGATAAAATCCCTCTGAGATTAACAATATGACGTTAAATTAATCCAAACCGATGCAACATTTAGCCGAGACGCCTTTTTTTGACTGCCGCAATTTCTTCCCTGCCAAAGCAAACGCTGTTGCAATAAGCAGAGCCTGTTAATGGGACGGCGTGCAGAAAACTCATGTAAAAGTTAATCACACGTTGGTTCATCTGCAGCGTGATTTAGAGGGTGATTAGGATGTTCTACTTCTGCGGTTTTAATAAACAAAAAGGTCTTTCTGCAGAGTTCTGAACTTTGAGTAATGAGGTCACAATCACCTTGAATCTTTGGAGCAAAATATTAAAGTCCAAGAAAATCAATTAAACATGATGCACTCCACTAATGCTCTTTGCTTAGACTCTTAAGTCTAAAAATCTCAATTTTATTGGGGTTTGGAAAATGAACTAATAAAAATAACTTGCCGTACTACTGAATAGTCACACCCACTAACTTACAGAGGCCAAACTTCACTTAATGAAATGCATATTGGCAACAAACGAATCTTTTTCTGAACACTGCATGTAACATTGTTGTTCTGAGCCTTCAGAGACACAAGAAGGTTAGGGTTAGAAGAGAACCCAAAGAACGCTAGCTCTCTTTAACTCAGATATTAGACTTTAAAGTCCTTCTGTTAGCTTATAAATCGCTGAATGGCTTTGAAAACTGCAAAATAACCAAAACACTGAGTTTCATAATTGTGTAATTGGTTGCTGTCAAGTTTTTAAAGTGCAAAGCACTTTAACCTGCCTTGTTGCTGAATGTGCCAAGAGATAAAAAAAAAAAAAAAAAATAGATTCCAGTTTTTAGAGACGTGATTTGATTCAGAAATTTGTAATTCAAAAAACATTTTTTATACTCCAACTGTCCAGAGGTTCTGTTTAGATTATGTGACAGAGGAAAATACAGTGTAAACAAACTGAACATTTATTTAAAATTTTATCGGGTTCATCATATTTCATCAATTTATATTGAAGCAAAATTCTGTAACTTAAATTCCCAGTGTTAGCTGAGCTTGCTGGCTTTTTATTATATAAAAAAAACAAAACAATTTTGATTTTTGAATAAATTCAAAATTCCCAGCTGCATCTCTGCTAAACATAAACCTGACTTGCCGCAGAGTTCAAGAACTGAACAAATTAGGGGTCATTATCTGGAAATTACGGTACCTTTAAGTTCAAACGTTTTAAGGCGAATAGATTCAAATGAGTCGATTTACAAGATCTGTGGCTTCTATGATGAATGTAGAAATCCCTGAAAGTCTTTCCAAACAACCAGATTCCCACACGAAGCAAAACTATAAATTAGACCCAGATGCTGAAAAATATAAACACTGACAGTTTAACTGAAGACAGAACTTTTCTGTTTGCCATTTTCCTAATTAAACCAATGAAATACAAAGTTATCCTCTAAAAAAAGAAACTATTGCATATCAATGACTAACAGGAATATTTATGACATGTAGATGACACTTAAATTCTCCCAGCAGAGTTTCTGCAGGACCAAACCACCAATCGGTTCAGAAGATAAACCAGCAGCCTGAGTTTCAATAACAAAAAAAAAACACTGCTTCTGAGGTCATGAACTGTTTTTCTTTGGGAAACGAGACAATTATGCTACAACAAACCAGTTTTAGATGATTCACGCTCAGCGCAGAGATTTGTTTCATATTCCCACTTTTCCTCATCTAAAACAGAAAAAACAACATTTACCAAACTCATGCACACACAAACAAATCAGCTATCAGCCAAATAACGGTAAAACTCCTGCAGCAAATGGTGTTTTTGAAGCTTTTCAATGGAAGCCTGATGAGATTTAAAAAGGAAAAATGTTAAAATAATAAATGTTTGTAGCTTTAGGGAGGTATTTTCTTTACTCAACACCCAATAAATAATAAACTATGCGTCTGCTGATGACCTTGAGTATCAGGGTTTAATAAAAACATGATGCATGGCTGAACCCAACATGCTATCTGGAAAAATAAACACCGAATCATCCCGTTTATCACAGAACAAAAAGGCCAGATTAATGGAAATGTGTCCGTTATGACCTCTGCATCTCCTTCCTGACCACAAACTGACAGCTTCCTGAGGCTGCGGCGATTTATTCCTGCTATGATTACCTCCAGAGAAACTGAAAAAAGGTGGAGCTGTTCATGTTTTAAACCTGAATGAAGGGAAATTTGTGATATTTTTCTCATAAACAGTGATTCAGCCCAGCAGTTGTGTTCAAAGCTCATTTTCTTCAAACTTTTTGTGGTTTTAACAGAAAGTGTTTCATGTTTTGTCAATTTGCAGCAGAGGAGTCCAAACTTTTTGCCTTGAGGCCCAAAGTTGTTATACATTTTTTTTAAAAAACAACGTTTGCAACTTCTCCAAATTTTATCTGCACAAAGAAAAATAATTTTATGAAAAACAGATCTGCAAGTCAGTTCTGAATTTCTTTGGGTTGTTTTGAGAAGGAAGAGCAGCTCCTGAGAAAAAATAAATGGGACTATTTTTATACGCTGTATAAAAATGTTGCCCTAGAAGATGAAAAAGCATCCATCTGAATCAAACAGCTGTGCTTGATGGCCAGTTTTGCTCTGTTCTTAAGAGAGCCGGACAAAAACCGCCAGAGGGCTGTAACTGGCCCACGGGCCTCATATTGAACACCTCGGAGTGATTTTATGTGCCAGGTTTGCTTTTATTCATCGATTGCTTAGGTGTCCGTTTCTTTTTATGAAAGATGCTGACTAAACTACTGATGCCATTAAGTTTGTTTGGTTAGTATACATTTTCTTTTCTGTTTTTATCAAATTATTCCTGGTCCATTTCTTCTTTGGTTCGCTGCGTTTCTTTATCACGTTTTAAATGTTTAGCCGTTTCTTTCCAAACAGAATTTCTGCCATTAACTTCACTTCCTCTCCTTTACTTATTTCACAGAAAAGTACATTTGGCTCAGTTATTATTCCATAAACCAGTTAAGTCTATTTAACTGAATGGCTTATATAAACACAGCAGATACTAGTGTTTAACAGAACACTGCAGTGAAAGGCGTTCATAGAGAACTGGCATGAAGGTCAGTAAAACTCCTGGAATAAATTTTAGTTAATTAATCAATCAGAGGCGTCTTTGAGCAGAGTGGCAGGGTGGGTCACTTCTGAAGTTTTACGGCCACTTTGCACTTTAAATTAACTTCAGCTCAACAGGCTTAATGGAGACAGAGTAATTGCATAAAAATCAGTTGTGAACAATGCAGCGTAAGCATAAACTGTTTCAGGTCCCAAAAGCTGCATTGATTTCCCATCAAGTCCTGCAAACTGGGAGAATGCATTTAAAGCAGATTGAACTGGATCCAGTGGTGAAAAACCTGAGCAGGGGCGATCGAGGACAGGAGTTCAGTTCTGGTCAATCAGGAGAACAAACCGGTTCCAAAATGCGGCTCGGGGGCCATTTGTGACCCTCAGTGATATTGTGCGACCCCCAACTGCAGTTAAAATTTATATAAATTTGGCCTGTAGATGCAGGTGGAGACTTAATTTGTAATCAGAGTAAAAATTTAAATCTGCCAAAGTAAATATAAAGTTTATATTTGCGTTTTTAATAACCAAGCTTTAACAAAAGCTTAAACAAGTTTATCCAGAAACTTACTGAAAAGTCAACTTTATTCTTTATAAAACTTGCTATATTGGTTAAATAGTGATCCAAATCTTATTACTGGAAATAAGTTTGTTCAATCAAACCCAGAAGAATCTGAAAACTGGATGTACAGCAAACATGCAAAATCTGGGCCATCGTAGAATAAAAGTTTCTGCCAAAAGACTCAATCTTTGACAGTAACCTCAGAAATGTTTTAGAGAAAACAAGGAAATTTGCTAGAAAAAAAAAAAAAATCTAATTTAGATTAAAATCAAACTTTCTACAAAAAAAAAAAAAAAAAAAAACTTGGACATTTCTGAATTTCAAATGTTGAAATTTTGAGTTTTGGCCAGGTATTTACTCTTTATCCATAATGGCTCGAATACACAGTCGTAAAAATCCTTCTCAAATTTTGGATCTACAATAATGCGTTAACTGGCTTGATTTCAGGTTGTGGTTTTTTGTCCCAAAAAAGTTTTGCCACCCCTGGTTTAATCTTTTGTATGAAAGCTGCTGAGCATCCAGCAGTCTGTTATGCAATGCTTCCCAATACGATTCAGGGGAAAAAAAAAAAAAAAAAAAAAAAACTACATGCAGGATAAAGAGGCTGTCAGCTGCACCGGACATGGAAATCAATATGCAGCTGAGAAAATCCCAGAAGTTTAAACGGGGATAAACACCTTCATGTTGATGGGAGAAATGATTAAGTAGAAGATCTGATTAAATATTAACTGGACTCATGCGAGATTGTTGTGTAATATTTCCAGTAACGCTAAATAGAACCTGCGGAGAACATAAATAGATAGCTAATTTAACCTCTCTGCCACAGCATTTAAAATCAGATTCCCCCACAGGCCGAGCGTCGCCGTCAGGACTGACAATCACTTCATGGGTCTGACATGTGATGGAGGGAGCAGCCCAAAGAGGAATCCAAAAAAAACAAAAAAAAACCTAGTGAATCAAAGCCTGGAAGGAGACCGTTTAAATAAACGCCCAAACAGGAAAGCTTAGAAAATTAATCTTTACAGCTGTGACTTTAAAATGATCTTAACGCAATAAAAGATTTTATAAGTTTCTGGTAGGAAAAAAAGAAAAACCGATTAAAGAAACAAGGAAAAAGAACGAAGCAGAAAAACAAAAAGAATGAAGGACAAGAGAACAAAAAAGTGAAAAACGCATTTTAAAAAAGAAAGCATTTTAAGAAACAGGTTAAATATAAAGCAGCGTAATAAAACACTAAATTTGATGCTGGTCTCATTTTTTCTTGCTCCCTCTGTGAAGTTGTAGATATGTGCAGGGACAGCTGTTCCACCTAAAAATATCCCACAATCTGTTGTGAATGGTGGAAAAAAACAAGTCCTGCAGGAAGCTCCCTGTGGGGGAAACCTGCCAAAAGTGTTCAAAGAAATCAATTTACACCCAAGAGAGGCTCGTTCAGAAACGAATCAGGCAGCCGTTTTAATCATGTCAAGATTTACATTTAGACAGTTTGGGATTTTTTTTCTTAAGGTCGCCAGATTATCCACTGGTACATTAAAATATGCCAAGGCTGCAGAAATATAAACATTATGATTGCTTTATATTCATGAGATAAAATGAAGTCAATATCGGCTTCATTATAAAAACTCTTTACAAAATATGACGATGTGCACCATAAGTGCAACAAAGAGGGAAATCTGCTACTTTAAAATAAAAAACCCAAAATATTAAAACTATTTAATTTGCATGCAAACTACAGGCAGCGTTTTCTTTTATCATAGAGGTTTCTAAGCTTCATAAACATAAAATCAGTCCAGTAACTAAGTTTGTGTTTAATTTTTCCTGGTATCAAGGCAAGAGTCTCTACAGTAAAGAGAAAACTAATTTATTCCCCCCAAAAATAAGGAATAGCAACCAGTTAAAAACTTCCTGAAATCAATAAATGCAGGTTTAATTAGGTTGTACGTTCTACTTAGATTCTTTAAACAAATTTTCAAACAATATTCATTGTTTTAATAGAGACCCAAAACAATTAAGCTAAAGGAGCATTTAGTGGTTAAATGCAATTTAGAAACTAAGATTACAAAATTTTTATATGGTCAGAGTTAAAATATCTTACAAAAAGCTTCAGAGCCGATAAAGGCAGGACCAAGAACACAGCCTTGAGGAATCCCTCATCTAACTGTCAATGCAGCTGTTCTATTCAGTGGACAACAGGTGGAAACGTGCAGAAAACTCCAAAACACAAATATAAAAACAAAAAATGTAGCACAGAAATATATGACTTAAATTTCACTCCTCCTGAAATTGGGCCTCTGTCTCTTTCTGAAACTCTCCATTACTCCTATTAACCCTTTCACAACGTTTCTACTAGCGTTGCTCTAAGGACAGCAGATGTTGCTGCTGGCCAGTCTAAAGGAGCTCAGTGGGGGAGGAGCTTTGTCCTTGAAGGCGGGGCTAGGTCCAACCAGGCTGGAAATTATTTCTCAAACACTCCAATAACGTAAAATAAAGCTGATTTTATTCGACACCGTTTAAGACTTTATAGTTGCTGTTTAGGGTCACGGTGACAGTGTGTAATAGACAAATACGTTATTGTTAAATATTACATGCTAATGTAATAGTTAATTAAATTAACAGAATGATCCGTTAATTTTTCTATGGTAGAAATGCAATAAACGTAAAAACTCAACCAGTTTTTACGGTCGAGTTTACTGACGTCCAAAAAATAATCAGTTTTCAGGGAAGTGAGGAGGAAATATAAAAAACAGGTTTCTGTACGTCTTTCTTCAGAGAGACAAAGGTCAGATTAATATATCATAAACGTTTTAGCTTTCAGCAACCAATTTTGAACCAGGCTCCCTGGACGGCTGCTGGGAGGGAAAGCGGTCGGCTTGGCGGTTTCGCCCGGCGAACAGCGGAGACGCGGCGGACGCCTGGCCCGATGGCGAACCGAGAGGAGCTGATCAATAATTCAGAGTCAATATTCTGCTGGTTTGGACTGTCCGTCCAACCGGACCGCAGGTTCTGAAGGGCTGGAACATTAATATTCATCTACTGCATGTTTAGATGTTACTAACTGAATCATTAGATTCAAACAATGTTTCATCATCTGAAACTCAGTTTGACCTGGTGAAAGATTAAACCCGATTATAATCTGGGTTAAGGAAGCAATAAGAGGATTTGGAATATTGTTGTTTTCTTTCCATGAGTGATATATTTAAAAATAAGTTTTTTTTATTTGTACAAACATCTAATTTTTACTCAATAGTAAAATGCATATTTTTATCACTCGATTCCTCACAATATATGTTTTTATTGAACAGAAATTATATTTTTATTCCAGTTTTCTGTGTTTTAATGTTAATTTCTGCAGTGAAAAACACCATAAGATTAAAAACATACAAAAAATAATCAGGAAAAAGTTTTCTAATAAGAAATATTGAAATGGATCAGAGGATAAAAACATCACAAAATAAATCACAAGTTGAGGTGGGTATGAAAGAGAAAAGGGCTTTTTACTAAGATCAGCCTGTTTTTCCTGGTACAAAATGTATGAAATACCTGACTGAGCATAAAGTAGAAAATTAGTTTTAGAAACTGCAAGTGTAAACACAGCGAGCGGAGATTATAAATCAGCATTATTTAAATAATATCCCTCAGGAGAGAAAATTTCACTTATTGGCTTTTTTTGGTAATTTTATTAAAATGTAAGCAAGGACAAGGAGGAGGGAAATTACACAGAAAGATCAGAACATCCGTCACTGTCAAAGTAAAAACTGGAGCCGTGACTTCAAGGACTTTGCAGAGGAAGAGGAGGAAGAGGTAAAGATGCTGAAGAATCACTGAAAAATTTACGAGTGGAACAATTTCTCACCGAGATGAAAGAAGAAAGGACAGAGAGGAGGAATGAGACCAAGAATGTCTGAAATGAGCTGCTCATGTCCTCTGTAAGGTACAGCAGAGGTTCTGTGATGCTGCGGGCCTAGTTAAAGTCTAAAGGGATCCTGGTTGTGGCCAGATTGGCTTTCTGAGCCAGAAGCAGCTTGATGTTTTTAATCATACTTTGTATGAAATTAAAATGAAAACATTAACATGACTAAACTTAAAATACTTCAGTTGTAAAAAAACATTTTCCATTTCTCATCAGATCCATTTACTGGAGGCTAAATTTCTTTAGTAGTGATCAGGGCCACAAATGTTATTCCAAGGACCCCAAAGAGGCCCGAGTGCCATTTGTTTAGCCACGCCTGCTCTGTGTTGAACTTCTGATTTAACTAGTTTGCAGAAAAGACGTCAGCACTCACCAGAAACACCCTGTAGGCGTCCTTCCTGGTAACGGAGCCCCAGCAGGCGTCCGTATCGTTGTACTTCACACTGCCGGCGCTGCAGGAGTGATTCCCGCTGCGAAAACACAAAACCAACCTTTTCTTCATTTCTGTCTGGACAAAAGTCTAGAAACAAAATGGAGTTTGAATTGAAAATGGCAATAAAATGCAATCAATTTCAGATTTTGCAGTTAATTAAAAACTTTACTCTAGTCCCAACCAGCAACTAGATTATCTGAATTTATGAGTTTTCATAAAATAGGACGAGGGTGAGGACGTGCAGTACCACGCCTGACCTCAGGGGGCGCTGTGTCACATTGAATGTGTTGGACCTGAGTGAAGTTGCCTCCCCACCCTCTTTAAATGTGACATTTGATATCAAACTTTGTGCTGAGTTTGTGTCGCCATCATTTAAAGATGTTTCCAGAGGTCATGAAAGGTCAACCAGCCCTCCTCCCCCCCCCCGTCCCCCCCCCGTCAACCCACTCGACCATTTCTTTGGTTTGTGCTGCTTTTGCTCTGGAGAGGTTAAAAGGTCAAAAAAGATGAGTTGCAAAAACAATCAGCCAAAGAACATCGACATCTTAAATCAAATATGACCTTGCATGAAAATTTTCCATTTTTCTTGCCGTTATATTGTTGAATTGGTTAAGACATAATTAAAAGCTTTAAGGTTAAAACTGAGATATGAGCTTCTGTATTGGATTTTGGATATTTGTCCCTTAACTAAATAAAATATCCTATTTTTAGTTTTGTAATAAAATCCTTTCTGGAGGCTGCAGAAGAGAGTGGATCTGCAGGCGTCTGGAAATGAAGCTTTATTGTTTCGTCCTCAGAGGTCAGGAGGTCACGCCAAGAGAAAACAAACGAGCAGGAGTCTCACCAGGCGACCTCCATGAGCGAAATGGGCACGGCGGCGGCGTAGATGGCCAGGTCGCCGTACAGGTAGACGATGATGCAGATGTAGAACATGTTGACTCCGACTGAAACAGAGGATGAAGACGCGATTCATTAAGAAACACGAGATCAAGAGGCGACAAACAAACACATTCTTCATTCGCGGCAACCGTCCAAACACGCCGCCATGATTGATGGCTGACTGTCAAATATCTGCATCAATTTTAGAGCAGCGTCCCTCCATCTGAGGCAGCCTCTAGGCGCCAGGCACATCTTTTGTGTCTAATGAGGAATATTAATGGATTAATTATTACCCTAATTACTCAATAAGAGCAAAAACATCCATCAGCTTTAACGTCTCTGTTCTCTCCCACAATGAGCGACAAATTTCACCAGCAGAAACATCAAAACGTGCTGCACATCCATCATCCACCGCACCATAAACGAGGGGTCAGATAATTCATTTTTGCCCAAGACATTGGAGCGTAGGGTCCATTAAAAAAACTGAAGCCGGACAGATTTACAGCTTCTCCAACTACAGATTCTTAAAAAACCCAAAGAGTACAGCTAATGCCTAAATAAAGTTCAAATAGAGATTTAGAACAAAAACAATTTAGTTCTTAAAACTTATTTCAGGAGGTTGGAGAATCTTCTAGACTTTCTGAAACCGTGTCGGCGAGCGCCCCCTAGTGGTCAAAAAGGTACTCCATGTAAATGACTAGTTGCCGTGACGTGAAGGTGCGACGCTACAGCCACCTTACCAAGTTATTGTTTAAAAATAATGGATAAAACTGGATCACTCAAAAGAAAAAAAGATGCTGCTTGAAAGAAAAACACCAGAATTATATAATCAGACCTGCAGAGAATATTGATGTTTACTAGCGACTCGACTCTTTTGAACAAGTCTTTGCCGTGAACGAGTCTCAGTTGGAGAGAACTGCATTTGCTTTCTAATAATGCACATAATCAGCTATTGGTATTTTTAACTTAAAAATTATTTAACCGGCAAATGCATACAATAAAATAAGTGATAAATTATTTTATTTAATGGTGCAGAGCAGAACTTTTGTTTCTGCCAAAGAAACTCAAGTGTGTCTATTATGCTTCTAAATTACAAAATAGCCCAAAAATGTTATTAATGCACCAAACAAAGAGCAACTTTGTTTTTTTTTTATTTCTATGTTTGACATTAATGGAAAGTTTAGAGTCCATACTTTAAGAATCTGTAAATGACTCAATAGATTAGTTTGTTGTGGCCAGTCACATTTACTAAACTACGTAGATGAACAAATATAAGTGAGTTGAGAATAATATTTTAATTTCAGGTATTATATATATTAAGATGTTGCGTTAATGTGGGGCAATTTCGAGTTGGGTGATCCGAGAGTTTCTTAAATTGAAAAAGTTGGAGAACTTTTTCCTCGACCAATGCAGTTTGTTTTTGTCTTTATGGTTACAGAAAATATATTTTAAATAGTCCATTGATACCACAAATTACATTGATCACAGTCTATACTTAGTTTTGTTAGCTTGAAATGTAAAAACGCACTTTCAAAACACTTATTGTCTCAAACCAAACATCTCCAACATTTCCAGGTTTTATGTTCAGGATGGTTTTAAAGAAATGATTGTTTCACACATTCATTTAGAAATGTTCACAATAAATATCAAGTTGAATTCTCAGCTGCATGCTTGTTTGGTTAACCATCAACACATTAATCTGCAGCCAAACAAACCAGATTTAATCATTTTAAATCACATTTAACTGTTTACATAACCGTTAAATCAGACAAACTCAAACAGATAAATCTGCAAGAGGTAATAAATCTAACAAACTGTTCCACTCTTGATTGAACTCAGGCCTGTTTGTGTTTATAGTCAGACTATAAAGTTTTATTTATCTGTAAATAAAAGCCTACTTGCATTTTATTTATCCATATTTTTGTCATGACACTTTGCACACATGTTTTGCACAAACTTTAGCGTAAATGTAGTTGGAGATGCCATTTATAATTTTACTTAGAAAATGGGGCTGAAGATTTAAGCTATGCCAAGCCTTCCACACGAACACATCACCTGCAGACAGAGCAGGAAGTCCTGGTCTCTGCTCCGCCCGTCAGTAACCGATGGCGTGACCGCGGGGGACGCAGACTTTCACAAGACTGTAACTAATATCACCCAATTACCCAGAGCCACAGGCAAAAACGCAGCGAAATGAGTCTTCGTGTAGCGGCAGCGCTTCATGCAGCTGTGGGAAGCATTAGCATCCATCAGCACATTACCTCTGACCGGACTGACAGCGGACATGACGGCCTGTCGGTCTGGGGAGAAAAAACGCCAGGCTACATTTGGTCAAACAAAGCAGAGAAAGGGACTGAGCTGAGAAAACATCCAACTGCAAAACTAATGAAGGTAATTTATAGATACTTATTTGATTTCACAGCTGATGGTTCGATCGATCCTGTTTGATTGGGGATCAGAGTTACAATATTTGCTTTATTTTCAGCTGCTGTGGTTTGCTTTCACACTACACAGTCAAACCAACTTAATGTGATTTAAACCAACAATCTAATTTTAAAAATTTGAGAAAAGAAAACCTTGAAACATTTGTATCAAGTCAACCCCATGAGGACAAGCTGCTGCATCCAAAGGCTGCAGGTCCTTCCTCCCAGCAGCTGTTAAAACATTTACAGTCCTGCTGTTATCCAACAGCTTTTCCAGGTCTTCTAGTCTGTTTTCACACACAAATTTACAATTTAGTCAGTTTTTTCTAATTACTTTATTCATTCTTTCTGCTGCACATTTATACTGTTGCAGAGTTTTTATTGTTACCAATTGTAGTTTTGATGCTCAAATAGATTTGCTCATATTGTTCGTTTTTAAATTCAACTCTGTTTTGGACTGGAGTTTACCGTTTTCTTAACTACATTCATGTTGTAATTTTGCCCCAACTATAATATTTTTACTCTACATTTCTATTTCTGTGTGAATCTATTTACTTTGCGTGTTGAATAGAAATGTTCTTATTGTGGGACATTCATTTGCACAATTTTCTGATGTAAATTTTTACTGTTCATTCTTCTAATCCCATTTGTCTTTTTATTTACAAGTTGAGGGACAATGTGGGATATTTTTATTCTATTAAAATATTCCCATCATTAACAAGCTGGAGCCATATTTGATTTGCGTCTCCAAGTCACAAATTAAGCCTTCATCAAACGGACGTCTTTCCTGGAACTGCACTCTGAATATTGATCAGTTTGACCGCAACAAGTCTTTACGCAACACTGAAATTAAATGATGACACTGGGAACAAAACTGATGTAAACTTGACTATTTAGCTTCCAAACCGCTTGGATATTCATCTCCTCACAACAATGAGATTTAATCCAAAACCACTTAAGTACAAGAATAGATGTGTTCGTGTTTGACTCCAATTACAGACAGAAGCCCGTTTTGCTGCAGATTGAATTAGTATTCGTAGCCATGGTCCTGCATATGTCGGGGAGGGGCTGAGCGGCTTACGTTGGAGAAACAATCGTGATGTTTGCACAGCCAACGCGTCATATCACACAGGTAAAGAACAGCAGAGACAAGATGCTGACGCAAGGACAGCCCCTCTCTTTGTGACTTTCCCAAAGTCGTCTTCTAATCAACTTTCAAATCATCGATGTGAAGGTTAAAGCAGCTGCTACTACAGTGCTGCAGATAAGCCGGCCCCCCATCAACATTCCTGTCAGTGGCTGCAGGTCGGGCTGATACGAAAGCCATGGACTTATTCCAACAGAACCACCGCTGCTGCTGCCACGTCAATTTCTACATCAAATGTCCTCCAAGCATCGCTCTGCAGCAGCAGGGGAAAAGCTTTTTAATTGGCTGTAAAGGTGCAGGACTGATTGGCATAACGGAGTGGAGAGGTGGTGTTGCACTTGTTTAATGTTGTGGAAATGCAACCTGGCGTAATGAACTTGCTTGCATTCATTCTGCTCAATTACCTCAGTGAAGAATCTATATCTTCCTGTGAGAACAGTTTCTGTCTACAGCACTTTGTGAGCAGGTACACCTGCTTGATTGCTCATTAACAATTGAGAGAATCAGAAAATCACCTTGCAGAAACTTGATGCATGTTGAAGTTCAAAGTGAGCATCAGAAAAAGAGGCTTTAAATCCCTTTGAATAAGACATTCAAGCACCACAGCCTACGTCTGGTTTGCCCCTATACAGAAAAACCCAAAATCTTATCACGTATTTTTGGTCTTTTTAGTGCAAATATCTTAGTACAATTGAATTAAGACCAACTTACAAGTAACTTCTCAGCAAGCAAAAGCTGGTTGAGTCAATTTTGACAAAAAAAGGATTATTTCATTGGCAGATTTAGCAAGACATTTTTCCCATAATATAAGTGAAGTAATCTGTACTCAGCACTTACCTGTATGTTAGTTTTGCCTCATTTCAAGTTGAGACTAGAAACCAGAACAAAAGTACTTGGTAAGATTTGGTATTTTTGCAGTGCAGTGTATTAGAAGTCTGGCGGGCCACCAGGCTGACTGCCGTTAGTTATCGCTTAAAAATAAAGAGGAGTTAAGCTAGGTCTACGTAAATGAAATCAGGAATCTGTAGTAGACAATGATGGTTTTAGCACTGTCAACCAACCTCTAAATATGCTAATGGTGGCAAAACCACTTATTACAGAAAAACCGTTTAATCAGCCGTCACCACTAGCTATGCAAGTTAGCCTTAGCAGTCATGAAATGCCATGCTAGCTGCAGTGTTGCAGAAAGCAAGGAGAAGTGATTGATGGCGCTAAAACCCACCTCCTGGCTCTGAGTGGTTGTTTAAGGCAGCAGCTTTTTCTATTTTACAAATTATATCTCATACCATCCTGTCACCATGGTGACAGTTTCAACAAATGTGTAAACAGATTCGCAACCAGTTCCACCACAATATCAGCAAAATCAAAAAATCCACAGCTTGTGTTTGGATCATGAATTTGAGGCAGACTGTGACAAACATGAAGTAGTTTCTTCATTTTCTCCGGTCAGCATGTGGCTGTATAATTCATTTCTGATTACAGTCAGCTTTCCCATCATGTCGAAGGAGAGACACTGGGAGAAAAGTCATTTCTTCATCACCAATCGATACCTCCACGTGTTACTCTCACGTCTGAGTGAAAAACCAGCAAGGGGCTTCTCTGGATCATTTTCTGCAGCTCCTCAAAGCAGAGTGACAAGCGAGCAGCTGCAGCTTCAACAGCACGACCTGCTTGATGGCATGCAAGAGTGCAATAGTGTGTGTGACTGCGTGTGTGGCAAGTGCTCCCCCTGCTGGTGAACAGCTGCAGGACACAACATCCCAGCACAGATGTCAGAGCTTTGACCTTTTGCTGTTCTTTTATTCCTGCAACAACAGGGACCCTGCAGACTCCCAAGTCGCACGCCTAAAGCTGCTTAAGGTGAGCAGGAGGGCGCTGTGCATGCCAACAGAGCAACACACCGATACCGACAGAGCTGCAGGGATCTCTCTCTGCAAGCTTCAAGGTGATTCTGACTCCAGCTTACATCACCAGACAGAAGAAGCTTCACAGTCATGCAGGTATTTACCAGAGAGTCCAGGTAAAACCGAGGCAATACCCCCTGACTGCAAAAAACAAAATCTTACCAAGCGTTTTTAGGCTAGATTCTAGTGCAGATATTTTTGTATTCTCAAAATAAGACAACTTATAACTAAGACATGCTTGTTTTGAGATAATTCCTTAATTTTAATTAAGTTCCAATTTCTTTAAAAGTTTATTTCAAGTATAACATTGAGGAAAATGTCGCGTTATGAGAGATTGTCAATATTTGAAATTCATAATTTTCTAAGTTTCTGGTAGAAGCTTTGATATCTAAAAAATGTAATTTTTTTATAGCAAATTTGCTTGTTTTTTTCTACAAAATTTCTGAGATTGCTCAAACTTTTTTTTTTCTCAGAATTTATTTTTTCTTACGCCTCCAATAAGCCACAGCAGATTTAGCATATTTGCTGCATTAAAAGACAAATATCTAGTTTTCAGTTTATGTTGGACTTCATTGAATACATTTGCAGGAATAACAGGATTTATTTGGGTCACTGTTCCCAAACTATTTTGGCAAGTTTTAGAAAGAATAAATGCAGCTTTGAAAAACAAAGTTGGCTTCTCAGTAAAAGTCTTAGGATAAACTTTGTTTTACCTTTTGCTAAAGCTTTGTAATAAACAAATACTTATGAGGGCCACAAATGGCCCCCGAGCCACACTTTGGACACCCCTGCCCTAATGCATCAAATCGAGATAGGGATGATAGAAAGTTGGCCACTCAGAGGTAAAAAACAAACAGCCATGCCCCCCAACGCCTCCCACACACACACTCAGCGCCGACGGGCTCACAAAGGTAATTAGAACCAGAGGCAATTTATCCATATGTAATTACAGCCAATTAAACCGACAGCAGCCTTCCTTTATAAATGAGCGCCGCTCATAAAAGGTGTAAGGGAAAAAAAAAAATCTTTGATGAACGATCCCACGCAGTCTTCCGACTCGTCCATAAATAATAGACGTGGGTAATGATGGCGTCTGTGGCTGATTGAATATGAGAGAGAGAGAGAAGAAGAAATTACCTTTGTTGAAGAACATGGAGGCCATTTGACCCATCTCGACCCGCTCCACGATGTCGAAGTGATCATGCCCCGACCTCTCTGTGGAAACAAACGTTAAACACAGATCAGCAACTTTCTGTATAATTCAGTTCTTCAGGATGTTGCAATGTTTTCTTTTTTTTCTGTAAATTATACATTTTTTAGCACTTTCTAAAAAGTTGCAATTTTAAGCTTTATTTTTACCATAACATGGTCTTACAGAGTCACTAACAAAAAGTAAATAAAATTACAAAAAGTCATAAAAATATGAGAAAAAAATGGCACAAGAATAAAATAAGTAAATTTTTAGAGAAGTTACATTATGAGAACAAAGTTGTACAAAAGTCATATTACGAGAATAAAATCAAATCCTATTACGGTGCCTTATTGTCATGGTATTCTGACTTTATAGTTGCTTAATTTCAACTTTATTCACCTGGAATGGGTCTCAGTGGGGCCAGTTCAAACGGCTCATTTACCAAACACAAACTTAACTTCATGCCAAAAATGCCCGAGTTTTTTTTTTTTGGAGCACCAGAAACCCAAACGGAAGAACAGAAAATGTGATCCGCTTTAAAATACATCCACAATGTGACAGTTAAAGACGGAGTAACAATTTCTCACATCCTCTGTCATTGTGGCTTCTAGAAAACAGGAATAATTTTGTGACTAACTGACCTGAAACAGGAAACGTTTGGTCATTTAAATTCATACAGCGAGAAGAAAACTGGAGATCTAAACTCCTGGTTTGAAAAAAATTATGGATTGTATCTTATTTATACAAGTGAAATTAAACATAACTGGAAGTTTTTTTTTTAATCTGTTAATTTATCTCCTATTACAGCAGTGATGTCCAAACTCTTTGCCATTACACCAAAAAGTTTAAATTAATTGTGAATTTGCTCCATTCTTGAATCATCCAGAGGGCCGTAAGTGGCCCCCGGGCCACACTTTGGACATCCCTGCATTAACGTGATACTCACGGACAGACAGGATGGGCTTCGTTTCCGGTTCCGACCGACCTCGACCCGAATCGTCATCCGAATTGTCAGACGTGGAGTCGCTGTCGTCCGTCTGTGGAGAATAAAAACTGTTTTATTCCGCTTTCCTAATTTCACAACAACAGTCAGATTACAAGCTATTAACTCGCCGTTTATTTCACACAGGCACAAACATCTGGAAATTACAGGCAGCAGCTGGAAAGTGCTGCGGTGGCGCTCAAAACCACAGAGTCTCTGCAGATTAATGCCAATTAACCGTCAATGACAATGAAAATTTGTGAGCATCATGAGCCAAATTAAAGCAGAGCAGATGAAGACTGACAGCAGATAACAGGAAACGGCAGGCAGAGGAAACAAAGTCAAACTCCAGTTTTCAGGAGGGAAAAGTCCAGTCACAGAAACCAGTGAAGCCAGCGATCATTAAAATCAATACACATTGAATTTATTGGTCAGTGCTTTACTTATTCTGGTTCAAAAGCAAACAGGTAGGGTTTTTAAGTCTTGATTTAAAGCAGCGTTTCTCTATTCCACCCCCTGAATGTTTTAGGCGGTTCCCTTCTGCCACATCTGGATCAAATCTGTGCCGATTAACAGGCTTCTGCAGGACTTGATGGTCATGCAATCATATGAATCAGCTGTTCTGGTTTAGAGACGCATCCAAAACATGCACAGCAGGGGGCCTGAGGACTGGAACTGAGAAGCACTGATTTAAAGGAACCGTGTTTCAGCTGCTGTTCAGTTTTCTGGAAGTTTGTTCCAGATTTGTGAAAGAATCAAGAGATCAGATATTGAAATTAATGGTGGAACTTGATTTAAATCTTTTAGTTAAGTTAATCACATAGTCTATAATTAATGGAAAACCTAATAAGCAAGATTTTCAGTTAGAATATGGAAAAATGTAATCTTTCAAGTTTTCAAATTAAAAGCATTCATTCTTTTCCCATTTGTTCCAAAAAACTTGAAAAATCAAATGTTTGCATTGTTTTCCTTTACATTTGGTACCAATGGATAATCGTATATCACCATTTTTTTTTTTTTTAAAAGTCATTATTTTTACCAACTCCTACACAACCAATCACATGTTATGTTTGGTAAATATTAAACTTATAGGATGAGACTACATATTTTAATCAAGTAAATTGCAGAGTCTAATTGGAAAGAGCAACATTTTCAATTTAAAAAACAAAAAAAAAAAACTTTTTGCTGCTAAATTGACGAAATAAACATGAGCTCAACGAAGAAGATATTTTTAATCTTAGTTATTTTTCGCTATAATGCCGTTTCCCTCCATTAGGGGAAACAGCCGAGTTGTCATTTTTCCTCTGTCCACTCCAAAATGCTGCTCTTTGTTTCGCTGAGGTCATCTTGCCCAAGTCCCTTCAGGTTTCAGCTCAGGAGTTACGACCCTGCAGACGAAAAGCCGGGGCCTCGGCGAGCCTCGAACGCTCGGCCTTTGATTCATAGCCACACCGCCCCTCAGCATTTTCCTCCCACATAATGGAAAACAACGGAGGAGTAAAACTGGGAACGTTTGCCGCTCAACGCCCTTTATTTCTCTCTGCTTGAGTGAAGCCCATCATCATTGGGCACTTTATTCTTCTACAGTCGAGGAATTGCTTTTACCTTTTATTAGGCTGTAACACGAGGGAGAGAATATTAGGAGTTGTTCACATGATTTAAACGGCTAGAAATGTCTTAAAGGAGACAAACTGTTGTAAAATTTGCAAAGACGAATGTTTGTTTTGTTGAATTGGAGCAACTTAAATCATCTGTACTGGTGAATTCACACCAGTTCAGTTTGCTATAATTAAACGCCATTTGGTTTGTCCAGAAAGCCCGGTTCAGTGGAGAGATGTGGATAATCAAACTCTGGTCAGCCTGAAAACCTCAGCATACGGTCGGTTGAAGCGCTCGAATGTACATGTGAACGCCAATTACTGGTCCATAAATTGTTTCAGATACAACTGCATTTATTGCAATTGTTTTGGGCCAATTTTCATTTATTTGACAACAGCATTAAAATGCAAGTTCGCTCCCTCAAAGATCAATAGACACATTTTAAAAGCCTAAAACAAAAATGTCAAACAGAAAAGCATTCAAAACATAAATAAAATTGATTATAAAGTCTTCACAAACAAACTATCAAAATTCTCAAGCTCATCTTTCTGGAGACCGCCCCAAAAGCAGGCAGTAAACTACAACCCAGGGCATTCTGGGTAAATGCAACCAAAACATGCTAGGCTAATGCTAGCAGAAGAAAACCATAAAACTTTTGTTTACTTATTGTGAAGAAGAAAGTTACGCTCAGTTATTCAGAGGTTTCAATGTCATTTCCTTTACTGGTTGTTGGTGCAGCGCCCCCACAGGCCAGGAGGGCAACAGGTATTCAAAAGTTTGGTTTATTTGACTCATTGAACCACAACAGTTGGAAATTGAACAAATTATCCATTTTGATCACCAATCAAACCAAGTCTCCAAACATAACCCTAAAACAAGCTGCAGCGGTGCAATTTGGTCCAGATTCAGATCAAAATCCAGACTTTTAGAATCACTAACTGTTTTGAATACACTTTTCTGATTCATCACGTCGCTGAATTCATCATCATACCTCTTCCTGCTCCCTTCTCTTCCAACGCAGCTGAGCATTGGCTGCCGCCATCGCCTCGATCACAAAAGTGGTTGTCATATAGCTGAAGAATCAAAGGAAAGATGCAACAGATTAAAAAAAACTGCAGTTCAAACAGACTCCAGAGAATGGCTCAAGACTTTTGCATAGAATTTCAGAGCTTTAAGTGATATGCTACAAAACCTTTCCTGAAATTATCTAAACCGCATTAAAATGACTAATTGTTTCACACCACATTTCTGCATAATCATAAAACTGCTGTTTCTTTAAGCTAAATTTATGTTTTGTCATTTTTGACTGAATCACTTATTTTCAAGCCTGTTTATTCTGAAGACGCCTTCTTGGTTCACTAAAGAAAAGCAGCATGAATGATTCTGCATCTGCTGCATCATTAAAGCCAGAATAATCTACTCTGCAGGGAGTAGAAAAGCAATAATGTTTGGAGAAAACACAAACATGTCAGAGCAGTAGAGGTGGAAATGAGTTTAACTCCCGGCAGACTCACCTCATGAATGCTAAAAAGACGATGAGCGACAGGCTGACCACCCAACCGGCTGCGGCGAAGGCTTTTGGCATGGTCAGGGCTCCTGTTCCCACAATCAGGTTGAACATGTACACCAGCCCCACCTACAGGCCAAACAAGGCATGGCAGCCATTAATCCAGAGACTGAAGTGCAGCTTTAATTTAACAACTCGTTAAAATCCAACATTTCATTTGAAGACATTTATTCTGGGGGTGAGAATATCTGTTTAACAAAAACAGACTTATTAGCACCTCTAACAGTCAATCTGCTCATGTTACAAGGCTGGATATTACATTATACTGCAAAAACAAAATCTCCAGGTATTTTTGTCTAGCGCAAATATCTTAGTACCCTTGAAATAAGAGAAAACTCAAGTGAAATAAGAGCTTGTTTAAAACAATAAATCCTTAATGTTGATGAAAAAGTTCTAGTTGAGATTTTACTCAGAATGAGGGAAAAATGTCTTGTTAAAAGTGAAATAATCTGCCAGTGGAAGAAGTATATCAATACTTAATATCAATATTAAGCAATTACTGACTCAGTTCTTTCTGAAGACTTAGTTCTGTGTTATTTTATGTGTACTAAAATATTTGGACTAGAAACTAAAGCAAATATTTGGTAACGTTTTGTGTTTTTGCAGTCCTGATACCCTGCAGGTTTTCAGTGGCTGCTGAACCTGTTTCAGACTCAACGATGTCATGCAGTCCAACAAGGTTTTCATATTTATTTCAACTTTGACATTAGGTCAACTCACAGGAGGAATTATTTAACTAAAAGTCAGTTTTTAAAGTTATTTTTTAAAAGGGATATTAAAATCAGAAACCAGATCTGGCATTAAGCATTTTAAATAAATATTCTTCTACTTCCAAACATTTGTGACAGTGGTTCTGTTACAAAAAGAAAACTAAAATTACAGGGTGAATCTTTCAGTGAGGGATGAAGCTGCTGCAATAAAGTATGAACTTAAGAGTGCATTTCGCTTCATGATGACCGAAGACCTCTCCTCAGGAAGGAAACTGGACGTTCCGATAAGATTGCTTAATAATTCAAAGGTTTCGCTTCCTAGAGAAACCATCTGAGTGAGCCTCTCAAGTCATGCTGATGTAAGCAAAACCAGAGACCAACGGCGTGAGCTGTCAAACATGAGAGCAGACCACACATAGAAGCACGGTGCATGCAGATAAAATAAAGAGGATGTTTGTCATGTGCATTTTGGTTCCTTATTAGCAGCATTTTAATGAGGAGCCATCTCCAGAAGAAAAAGATTAGCATGTGATTCAACTGAGCATTTACAAGTTGATGAAATCTTCAGGTGGATTTTCAAATCAGGGAATTTAGACCATCAGATATTTGTTAGCATAAATGTCCTGACTGATACTCACAAATGGAGAGTAGGGTTCGCCGGTTTCTGTGATTCCACCTGCCATGTTTGCTTACAGCAATCTTCACCTGAACAGATGGAAATGTTGCATTAAAACATGCAGGGCAAATTAACCCAATTATTAAAATCAACTAGTTTTGTTAACTGGAGCATACAGACTATCATTTTGCAGAAGAACAAAATAGAGCAGATATTAGGTCAAAACTGTGCAACGAAATGTAAACATTTTCCATTTAAGATGAAAATCATGTCTGCAAGTGTGTTTCACTCAACTTCTCAAGTGAAAGTTTTACCTTCTCTTGGTTCAAATTAAGTAAAACAAAAACTACTAAAGCACAATTAGCTGTCCAATTATTAATTAAAAACACATACAATAGTAGGCAGTATTTTTTTAGCAGAATTTGCATCATTTGCTACAAATCAAGCATGGACTAAAGAATTGCAATGATTTTGCATCTTAGGCAGTAAAATATTTGTTTAAAAAAGGAACTGAGCTATTTGCTAATTTCATTTCTAATATTCTGTTTAAAAAAAAAAGTCTAAAGTGGTTAAAGAAAACTGCAGAATGTGCCAAACATAACATTGATTAATTGTCAAAATAATCAATTACTTAAATCATTTGTCAAACATTTTCTGTTCAGAGAGATTTGCGTTTAGAAGATGAGCCTCAAGTCAGAATTTGTGATTTTCTTCAATTATCCAAACCCAAAGTTTTACCCAAAGTGGTAAAACTCTACATGAATGTTTGGTCTTTTTGGGAAGGTATGCAGAGTTCATTTAAATTAGTCGGTTTTCTGCACTGACTCAGCTTTAAGCATGGTGATGAAATTTTCCAACAAGTTTAAGCTTAAAATATTTTGTTTTCATACCAGTTTGGATGCCATTGTTGTCCTGCTGCAGAACCAGTTTCAAATAGTAGAAAAAAAAATATGATTTGTGAACAAGAAATGGATCAGCTAAACCTGTTCAGCTGCTACAAGTTTATTGCACTACAATGGCAAATAAAATGTCACTTTTTACTTTTCTGTTTATGTAGTTAACATGGCTGGATTTCCAAGGATGTGGTCAGTTTTGGTGTCCAAGCCACAAAAAAAAAAATGCATTTTACTAATCCAAATTAGTTTATTAATAGGTAGTTTTACATTTCATTAAATATGTATAGTAGTTTAATGTATCTCCAGGGAAATGGCTCCATTTTGTTCTAAAAATAAAAAAAAGTTTAGATTCAGAAACTATCCCAAAATAGAGATACAACTCACCTGATATGGACCTGAGTTTTATATATAGTACAATGTTTGCAAACCACTGATTGATAAATTAAATAAAAAGATCAGCGTCAAACTCTTATCTTAATTTGATTGTTTTACAATCACACTACTATATAAAAATTGATAGAAATATGAATTATTTTGTTTTTATGTGTTTGCGGTCATTTCTATGGACTTTCCTCTGGGAAAACATGTTTAACTGTTTTGATGCCGCGAGCAGCAAAGCGAAGAGCGAAACGGTAAAACCCTCACAGCTCTTATAATTAATTGCTTTCAAATAAAACCTGATTTGGTTCAAGTTATTCTGCAGGTGTCTTCACTGGAATCAACACAAACAGAAAGTAAACAGACTCACCTCCAGTCTTCTAGCTGAGTTAGCTGCTAGGCTAGCAGAAGCTCCGAGCGGTAACTTCTTGCCGGCTAACCCAATAAACGTTCCCGACCAGCGGCAGCCAACATGAGCCGCTCCGCTCTCAAACTGAGGGGGAAACACCGACAAGAAGCGCAGATAACATCACATCCTCACGGACTGATAAGGCTGTGAAATTGAGCACAGCTGCGAACCTGTCACAGCAATCAGCTGACCCACTTCCGCATCACCCCAACTTCCGGCGAGCATTTCCAAAATAAAAGCTACTCAATGTACTCACTAGTCACCAGATTGTAAAATAAGGTTTTTACCTTGTACCTAAATGTTTTAAATAATTGCTATTATTTTAATTCACTACTTATTTTTTTAAAGGAAATTTATACATTTTGACAAGTTTCTACTTTACAGAAATTTTAAAGAACCACCATTAATTTCTGGTTTCTATTTTAAGATAAATAAAATATAAAACAAAAATAGATTTAAAAAAAAACATTATTGTCATTCTGTTGCAGAATTTCAATTCATATTCAACTATTCCATGTAAAAACTAAAAAAAACTGCTAAAACTGCAGGGGTGTCAAACTCCAGTCCTCAAGGGCCAGTGTCCTGCAACTTTTAGATGCGCCTCTGCTGCACCACACCTGAATAGAATAATTAGGTCATTAAAGCTCTGGAGAACTGATCCACACAAGGATGAGATAAGTAAGGTATTTCATTCCAGTGTTTTGTAACTGTGGCACATCTAAAAACTGCAGGATGCCGGTTGTTTTTATTCTTTAACAACTTGCCATTGCTGCAAACTTTTTGCATACTGGGATTTCACTAATTAAAACTCAATAAGAATAATCTGTCCTTCTCCAGTTTCTGGAATCATTGGTGTCCAAAGTGAAGCACGTGGGCCATTTGTGGTCTTTGTAGTGATTTTCTGCAGCCCCCAACTGACGTTTAATAACGATACTTATTTGGCTTGCAGCTGGGCTGTGAGCTGAAACTACGCATTTGGTTTTCTGTAAATATTGAAGTTCATTGATATGCAACTCTACTTAGTAAAGTTCAGCTTCTATTTTCAGAGAAAGGAAACCATCCCCATCCTTCTTCAGTCTCCATCTGATAGTTGTGGCCCAAACTTCAGCATGCTACGTGGTAGCTGCATTTTTTGTCATTTCTTCTAGCAACCAATGGTCTGTTTTTGGAGGGAATTGCTGCTGGGAAGATTGACAACTGTCCTAATATTTTTTATTTGTAAATAATCTTTCCTTCTAATTTGAGCAGCACCTGATTTTTAAAGCTTGAACTATTAATACAGGTTTGAAAGGTTTTGTCCTGGGTCTTTATACATTATTGGAACGTAATGTTTTTCAGTGAAAACTGCATATATATTAGTTTTCAGTCAGGACTCTATATAAACTATATGAAAAGATTGTTTAATTAAAAAACCGCAGGTGTTTTGTTCCTGCTGACCAGCTGCAGCCGAACAAAGAAAATATTTGGCTGATTAAACATCCAGAACACACAACAAGAGGAGATTATGTTCCACCATTAAATCCATGCATTGATATTATGTTTGCACTTTTTATTGAGGTGTCTTGATAAATATCTGGACAGTTTGTAAAGAATCCCTCAGACTGAGTCATCATGGCAGCTCTGACTTTGCTTTAGCAGGTGAATTTCTGCAGCGTAAACTTTTCTATTTAATCATGTTTTAAAGCTTGCTAACTGGGAAAATGTTTCTGGTTTCAGGTGTTTCCTGCAGCCAGGCTTCAGATTGCTCCTATTCTGCTCTGTTGAATCACCTCAAGCTGGATGTGGCAAACAGTGGTCTTCAGATTGAACGTCCTGTGAAACACTGGAACACAATCACGGAGGTTCAGCTGGAAATGGTTCTGGACGGCATTTTAGACGTGGTGAGTTTTCATCATCTGTCTGTTTTATGCTACTATTTTAAAAGGTTTTTCTTATTTTTAGCTTAGTGGCTTATTATAATGGAAATAAAATACATTTACTTTTGTACAATTCTTTTTGCTGAATTTAATTTAATTTGAAAACTGATGTTCAATATAATTCTGCCATGCAGTACTTTTGACTCAACAGTTTTGACCCATGTGACAAAAGTTTTGAAAACCCTGGTTTTTATCTAACCCCAAAAGTGAAAAAAACACATTATGCTGTTATTATTTATCATACCAAAAAGAAAGCTACCATGAAAAAGCTGTGAAAATAATGCAGCAGCTCTTAAAATCTGTTTTTGTGTTGAATATTCTTCAAACTTCAAACTGTGACAATTCACATTTTTGTCAGAACGGTAAGAAAATAAATCATTTTATTGAGTTTTGTTGTCATATTTTGATTAAACAGTTCAAGTTTTCCTTTATTTTTATTCTGTTATTTTCCAGTATTAGACTAATGAACATCTGACCTGGAGATCCTCTGAGTTTTGTGGGATAAACACGCTAAACATTCCAGTTTCGATGATCTGGGTTCCAGATATAATCATAGAGGAAGAGTAAGTTACCAAAAAATAAACCAATAAAACATCCGTGACTCAATGATCTGGTTTGACTTTATTTTCTTCACTTTTAGTGCCTCTGATAGTACAAACTCTCAAGACTATCTCTAGTCAGCGTGTTTCCGAACGGGAAGGTCGGTGTAGTCAAACGGCTTCAGCTGACCTACATCTGCAAGTTCAACCTCTTCAGATTCCCGTTTGACAGCCAAACCTGCAACATCACATTTTCATCCCTGAATTACGACAGTAAATACAGATTTATGTCCTGATTTTAACCCCACATGCATGTCACCACGTACATCGACATGGGTTTATAAATGTGGTGCAGATGTACAAAAATCATCCATAAAGACTTTTATAAAGAGAATATTCTTCTGTTGAAAAAGTTTTTATAAAGCTTAAGCCTTTTAGAGTTTTATTTCTGAAGATAGAAACAAAGAGAATTCTGTAAAATAATTTTTTTTTAGCTTTATATCATGCTTATCCCTCATCAAAAATATACAACATACAAACATTTGCTTGATTCTTTCAAACATGTTTGAGGAATATTTGAATCTCCCATAAAGAGAGAAATTTAGAGAGAAAGAACAAAGGAAAGAAAGAAACAAAGAGAGGAACAGGGAAAAAGAGAAACAAATAGCAAAAGAGCAAAGAATAAATTTGGAACGAAATTAAATTAGAAGGTCAGAGAAATTTAGAAAGAAACAGAGAAATATAGAAAGACAGACAATTAATTAATTAACCAATTAATTAACAAAACTTTTGTGTTTCTTTTATGATTTGACAGAGAATCTGCTGAAGCTGGTAAAATCCACCAACGACTCCACCCTGCTGAAGCTGTCGGGTCTCAACATGCTGACTGAGGGGGAATGGAAACTGGTGAACATGGAAACCATCAGCTACACGTCTCGCACTCAGAGAAGTGCACTCGTTTATTATTTCTGATCAAGTCTCAACAGGAGTTGTGTTGTCTTTTTTAAATAAAACTCTTTGTTTTCTTCAGATCACTCTGGAGAGGAAACCGTTTCTTTACGTCGTCAACTTGATTTTGCCCTTGTTGTTTTTGCTGATTCTGGATTTGGCCTCGTTCTTCCTCAGTGTGAGCAGCGGCGAGAAGCTTAGCTTCCAGGTGACGATACTGCTGTCCATCTTCGTCCTTCTGCTGATTCTTAAAGACATTTTACCGTCCACTGAAGAGTCTCTGCCAGTGATGGGTAGGAAGCCACAGATTTGTTGCGATTCCTGCATCCATCACTAAACAGAAACCAACATTTCTCCCTATTTTTCTTCCAGCCATCTACTGTATTTCAGTTTTCATCCTGGTTTCACCCTGATCAACGTGTTGGAGACGATGCTGATCAGCCTGTTAAAGGACGTCGTCTACTGTGTTGGTGAGGAACAGCAAAATGCTGAGGTCGTCAAAGTGAAGGAACAGGAAGCTGATAACCGAAACGGTACGATTCCAGCCGCCAGTTTCTGCTGTCTGAGTGAAGTCACCACCCAAAACATTCTTCAAATCTAACACAGCTGGTGTCAAACGATTGTGCAGCAAAACTTTTAGTTTGTACTGCTATCATTTTAAAGATATTAATAAATGTTTCCAGAGGCCAAGAAAGGTCAACCAGCGCCCCCACACACAAGCCCACGTTACACCAGTGTTGTTAGATGTGAATAATCAGTTGGGCATCTTCACTTAAAACAGTAACATTTTTCCATTATTTCATTTCTAACTGGTCAGTTTCTGTCCATGTTTTCTCACAGAGTCTGCAGGAGTTTCAGGAACAGATAAACCAGAGGAGACTAACTCTCCGCTGGATTTACCTGGTGATTCACGGCTGCTGAAATTCATCATGGACCGAACGAAACCTGGTCAAAAAACCCCAGAAACACAGAAAAACATGAAAAAGTCCAACAGGCTTAGATGGGTTAACATCTTTGACTCTGTATTCTTCGTCCTCTACTTTACCACTGTTGTGTTTTCACAGGTTTTTTTATTTAGTCTTTGGAAATTTTACGTTTAGAACCAGTTTCTGAAACTTCTCAGAAAGTGCACTGTTTTAGTCAAATGTCCCAGGAAGGTCAGTCAACGCTGCACCGGAGATGATTCTGTGGTTCTTCTGCGTTTTGTTTCTCCAATGTAAAATTTCTATTAGTTAAGACAATAAAACATTTCTGCCTTTCACATGTATGTTTTTGTAAATAAACCTGAATCACCTTGCAGGGTTCCACTTTATGGTCAATAAATACTCACTTTAATGCAAAGCAAGTCTTACTGCATTGCACCGTTCACACATAATGTGCTTTACTGATGATAATAAAGATTAAGAATACAGAAAATAACAATTGAGTTTATAAATCAAATCCCCAGACCTTTCATTGCTTTATAGACCATCAGAAATATTTTAAAATCCTTCCTTTCACAAAAACCTTATCCTTAGTGACAATCCATCAAAAAACAAACAAACACAAAAGATTTAGTCAAGTTGAATCCTGATGCAACAATTTCTGTCTTTTTGGCATCAAATTTTAGAAATTTCTGAGACATTCACTCATTTATAAAAGTCATAAACACAGCTTGATTTAACTGATCCAACTGATGTCCAAGGCTTTGTGGAGTGGTCCGTGTCTCCAAATGTATGGAGTCCAGATGACTGAACTTTCTCAATATTCTGACGGTAATAGACTGTTCTTACGCTGTTTCTCTGAGTTATTGTAGCAGAAAATATTGGTTTAAGCAATAAATTGGTTGCATTACCGGAAGCTGAAGCTGCAGCCACATAGAGCGCTGCCATGGTAACTGCATTGGCTTTCAAGTAAATTACAACGTTTACATTTCATATGCATAACATTTTATTGTGAGTCAAATAAAGAAAAAAACTTGTAAAAATGTCATCTGATTTTTAAATTCATGCACATTTTTAAAGAAAAAAAACAGACTGAGCAGTATCCACTGGCAGATATCACTGCATGCAGAAAAAAAAATGTGTAGAAAATCCAGATAAAAATTCAAAGATCAATCCATCCAACACATATATACGTCACAAATGCTACAAAGGTCAAAAGATATCCAACAAAGAACAGATTGTCGATGATTGTGGCCACCCTTCGGTAGCATCTGGGGTCCTTCTGACTGCCAGCTTCCTGTCGAGCGGCCTTCACTTCCTCCAGTATCAGCTTCAGCAGCTCGACATCACCGAGTTTATCCAGAGGGAAAAAACTCTGCTCTGGTTTAACTTGTCCATTCTCTTCATTGGCCTCTTTAAATTGTTAAAATATAATTAATCAACATTCATGTAAAAATGTAAGTCTAAATACAAATAGTACAGGTTTGTACTCTTAACCTAGAACTAGGACTGTTTTTAGTGTTTATTTCAGTCATTAGAGATTTGAAACAGACATGCAGATCTCTGATATAAACACCTGATAGTCCGGTGGATTCTGTTCAATTGGCGAACTAAATTTTCAGCTGCTGTGGTTCATTTTCACACTGCACTGTGTCGAATGGACCAAACCATTTGAGCAGCCTGTTCCCCTCCTGGCCTGTGGGGGCGCTGCACCAAGAACCACTGAAGGAAACGACTAAAAAACCTCTGAAGACACTGAGAGCAACTTCCTTCTTCACCAAATGGAAATAAAAATAAAGTGGGGTCAGATTTTAGTGGTATGCTAGCGGTAAATTAGTGAGTTTGTTTTGGTTGAATTTACCCAGAATGCCATGTGCTATAGTCTAACTCTGGTCCTAGTCCAAACCTCGATCTCAGTTCAGTTTAAATGCATTTATGAACAGCAAGCAGACCTGAGACCGCTCCAAAAGCAGGAAGTGGACTACAGAGTAGGGCATTCTGGGTAACAAACATCTTAGCTTTGCGTTAGCTAGTACTCTTTAGTCAAAGACAATAAAGAAGTCCCACAACCTCTAAACTCTGACCACACTCCATTTTGTTTCCATTGGGTGAAGAAGGAAGTTGCTCTCAGTGTCTTCAGAGGTTTTTGTGTCATTTCTTCAGTGGTTCTTGGTGCAGCGCCCCCACAGGGCAGGAGGGGAACAGGTTGGTTTAACTGTAGCCACTGCAGCTGGAGGTGGAGCAGATGATGGAGTTCTGGTCCCAAATCAAACCGAGTCTACCGGACTATCAGTTGTGAAGACACCACACTTTTCTCAAAATTTCAACAGTGGTCTTATTTGTGTGAATACATTATTTGTAAATAAATGAATCTATTTTTTTAAAGAAATATTCACTAAGAACATACCTTTCTGAACTTTGATGTCCTTTTTCATGTAAATTTTCTTACTTTCTTTATCACAACAAGGATCCAGATGAAGTAGGAAGCTGACCAGCATGGATTCAAGCACGCTGAGCCACACCAAGGTGAACACTGCGACGCAGAGGTTGGCTGGAAAAACAGGCATTTAATACAGCTGTGTTGGCAATAAACCAGTTAATCACACAATAAATTAAAATGAGCTCAACAATTTTCATCTGCATGATTTACTGTCAAAACTAAGAAATCACAAGCTCTTATGTGTAAGTTAGTTCTGTCTAATTTCAAACTCGAGTAAAAGTACTTTGTAAAATTTTGTGTTTTTGCAGTGCGGCTGCAACTCACCAATCACCGGCAGGTCTACTTCTGTGGAGGGTAAAATGTCCTTCAGAATCAGCAGTAAGACGGAGATGGACAGGAGCACAGTCACTTTAAAGCCAAACTTTTCACCCGAATCCACAGAGATGAAGAAAGAAGCCAAATCCAGGAACAGTAAATACACCAGCGGGATGATGAAGTTTATGACATAAAGAAACGGTTTTCTCTCCAATGTCACCTGAAAGAAACACCACATTGGGGTTAAATGGGCTTACAGAAAATGAACAAACTTTCCGTGGATGTATCTTACGATGTAAGAAATTGTGCTGTGATATCTCCGCCCGTTGGTTATGTTACCACTGACTAGTTCGATGTCTTTCAGACCCCATTCTCCCTGTGTGATCATGAATTGCGTGGATGTGACCATCAGAACCGAGTCGTTTGTGGCTGAACCCAGGACCAAGCTGTTCACTGTGCACAGGACAGAAAAACATTTAATTCATCCTCCTGACTCTATCCTGGATGCTAATGTGACAGTCTGTGTTCTACCGTCAATGTCCATGGATATAAATGTGATGCTGCAACGTTGCGAATCAAAGGGGAACTTGTAGAGGTTGAAGCGGCAGGTGAAGGTCAGCCTCTGGCGGAGGAAGGTGAACACAGAACCGTCGGGATGCACGATGACCCAAGGAGTTTCATGGATGCTGTCACCATCAGAGGCACTGAAAGCAACAGAAGAGGAAGAAACTTTCGACTCAGATAACATCTAATGTTGCATACAATGCTGAGAAAAGCATTTCCCCTTTCACAGTGCTTCTATTTTTGCCTTTGTCACACGTACATGTTTTAGATTGTTAGTTAAATAATATTATCATAAAAGGGAACACAAAAAGCAGTTTTTAAAAAGCCATCCAAATCAACCAGATGCATTGCAAATAGTTTTAATGTCGCATAAAATTTTATAACTGCAACTAAAATGCACACATAAACAACAACAGCTGGACTTTGGTGCAAAACCAGTAAGTGGGCGAGAGTTGAAGTTAGTGGGACAGGATGTAGAGCGAAAATGCTGTCCTGGTTGTCAGTTTTATCTTTAGGCACCAGCTGTTGAATGTACTTAATAAAGTAACTTGTAATCTAACTTAGTTACTTTTAAAATCAGCTAGTTAGGTAACTAAGGGTGTGTTTCACACCTGATAGGCTCAGTTTGATTGGTGACCACAGTTGCAACATTTATTCCATTTTCAGCTTCTCTTTCTCTCTGCTCTGAACCAACCAAACTCTTTGAGCAACCTGTTCCCCTCCTGGCCTGTGGGGGCGCTGCACCAGGAACTACTGAAGGGAATGACACAAAAACCTCTGAAGTTCTGAGCGCAACTTCATCTTCACAAATGTAAACAAAAAATTTAGGTTGAGGTTGGAGAATTTCTCTTTTGTCCTTGGTAAAAGACAATGAGCCAATTCTCCTGCTAACGCTAAGCTAGCACATTTGTTTTGGTTGTATTTACCCAGAACTCCCTGGACTGTAGTTCATTTCATGCTTTTGGAGTGGTCTCTGGTCCACCTGGCGTTCACATATGCATTCAAACCATACCAGACTTCAACTGAACTGACACCGATGTTTATAGGACCAGAGTTTGCTTCTTTGGTCAGAGTTCACATAGAGTCCATTAACACCTCCCCAAACGAACTGGACTTTCTCTGCAAATGGACTGGAGTTTGATTGATGTGGGCCAAATGGCTTCCAAAGGTTATGCCATTCCCAAAGTGCATCGTTATACTTCCATCCATCGGAGGACTTTGCATTGACTTCCATCCAATTTATTAACAACCCAGTGACTAACCCAGACATTTTACCATACATAAACTATTACTAGTGTATTCCTAACCAGAATTAAATTCACACCAGACAAAAGAAATCCACTTTAATCAAACTCCAGTCCATTTGCCTAGAAAGTCTGGATTGTTTTAGTGAGGTGAGAATCTGCAATAACCAAAACTCAATTCACACTAAAGGTCTAAATCTGACCCTTGCCCCAAAAACAGCGTTTCCCCACAATATAGCATGTGTCAGCAAAATGGTCCCCACAAGGTATTACAAACAAACACACCCACCCACACGCACACGCAAACACACGCACGCGCGCACACGCACACACACGCACGCACGCGCACACACACACACACGCACACGCACGCACACACACACACACACCCCCGCACACACGCACACAAACGCCCACACACCCCCCAAAACACACACACACAAACACACACACACCCACCCCAACCCCCCACACACACACACACACACACACACACACACACCCCCCCCCACACACACACACACACACACACACACACACCCCCCCCCACACACACACACACACACACACATACTCACTCTTGTTGAATGACTATTTCCGGGATCCAGAGTTTTGCCTTGGGAACAGAAATCTCGTTTATCCCGCAGAAGTCAGATTGATTCCACCTTAGAAATTCATTCGTCCAATACTTGTGAGAAAAAACAAAACCTGACAGAGTGTTTCTAGCACTTACAATTTAGTAATGGTGAATATATTTACATTTACAAAAGTCATTTAATCAGATTGAATGAAATGTTTAACAGACTAGTAAAAAATCTTACCTTGGTGACCCAAATGTGACTTGTGACAGTTTGGCTCTTCTCATCCTGCAGATATCAATATGTTATACATGTCAAAGGAACCTGTGATATAATTTAGCTATTGTTCTAATCCCTGCATATTTACACTGCCATTAAGTGTGGTGATGTTAATTAATGTGTAATGTCCAAATCAAATAAATACATTCATATATACTGTATATATATATATATTTGGACTAAATGAAACATTTGAATGAAACAAATAAAGAGGAAACTTACAACCCCCAAAATGCCGTACAGCACCATCTCCAGGTCCACTTTGGTGGTGGTGGTCCAGTTTTTCACTGGTCGGATCATTTCTAGACCCGTATTTGATGCGGTCAGGTTTAGGTGATCCAGTAGGCCATAATATGTGCAATCTGAAGATAGACTGCTGCAAAAACCTGCTGCAAACAAGACAACAAAATCCAGATCTGAACACAAACTCTAAACATATTCTGTCTCTTGATTCCTACTAAATATAAACATTTTTAAGTAACAGACTTACCAGCAAATATTGCAAAAGAAAAAATCCGTAGAGCTGCCATGCCTCCCTTCAGTTTAGTTCAATCCAAGTGAACCTGTATAAACCGGGAAGCTGCTTAAATAAACGAGACCTCGTTTATTTAAATGAGGCTTTGATGGAGCCTTTAAACGCATCTTCTGTTTGCTCATCTTATCTAAAGGAAAACAAAATAATAAACCTTCAAGCATTTCAATTGTCCTCCAGCAGCTGCAGGAAAAAGTCAACATTTGAGTGTGACACCATGTGGGAGGTTTTTATTCAGATAAATAAGCTTAAGTTGCCTGTAGAGGCTTTAATTAAATGGAGATATATTACATTACTGTTCACATAACGCTTTAAACGGATGTAAAGCAAATGAAAACTAGAACTGGTAAATTTGCTAAATATTCTGTGAGGATATTTGGTATCTTAACTTAAATTTTCGGCTGCAAAACATAAAACAGTTTGTACCATCTTGAAACTTAAACAGTAACTTTTCAAGAATGTAAAGACCAATTTTGAGAAATTTACTCTGTTACTTTTCAGATTTTATTAAACATTATGGGGCACTTTCCCAGAACTGGCAGGTTAATCTTTTAAAATGAACAAAGTTCCCTTATTTTATGAGTTACTCTATCAGAATACAACTTTTAGATTCTGATAGAGTATATTACTGATATTACTTTATCAGAGTCCAAGGGTTGTGTTACAGTACTTGCAAGTTACTTTATAAGTACCGATAACACTAAATCTGACGGGTTGTGAATAAGACTGTCATGACATCATCATAAAAATAACTGATTAATAAAAGACTATTGCTGCGTTCATGTTGTACTAAAAGGATTTAACTGATCAGTGAAGCTTTTCAAGACTAAAATAGCCTCTCAATGTTAAACATGTAGCATTAGCTAATGTCGGCATCCATTTTTAAATCAATCAATCAATCAAATTTTATTTGTATAGCACATTTCAGCAGCAAGGCATTTCAAAGTGCTTTGCATAATAAACACAAACACACAAAGTCATGCAACATAGAGTCATCAATCAGAAACTTAATGAAGCTCCATGAATGATCAGGGTTTATTGATGGTCGATTAACCAAAATAACACATTAAAATCATTACAAACGTCTGGTGTTGAGCTCACATGTCTGTTTATTCAACAATCTAGCAGCAAAAATGTTAAATTGAAAATGCTGCTTATTTTGAAATTAATTAATTACAGACTCTGCAATTTACTTGGTTACTACAGGTAAACAATGATTTATTATTAAAAACAGGTGATTCCCATGATATTAATCGTCTGTTGGCAAAAAACAAAAGAAAAACAAGGTAAACATTCCTTACAGTTTTCGTACACGTGGGAAAAAAGTGAATTGTTTCATTTGAAAACGTGAAAAAGTCTGTATCCACATGAAGCTCATAAAGGTTTAAAAACTCCCGGATGGATGAATCTCAGGGGTAGACGTCCCTGGGCAGCTGGAAGTCCTTGAAGGTGTAGAAGGAGATGTCTCCATGATCCACGGCGGCGTAAACGACGGGAACGTCGCCACTCTGAAACGAAAGCTGCTTGATGACTCGCAGATCAGGAACAGGACCGTCAAAACTGGAACAGAGGAAGAAACACAATCTGCAACATTTAGGAAGTTAATCAGCAACTGGAAAGACAAAAACAGACAATACTGAACACTTTTTTCACATTTCTTGAACAAAGAGATTTAATTCAATGGAGTTGAAACATTTTGCACCGTGGGTCAAAATTATCAAGCTAAAAGCACAATTATTTATTTTTCAGTTAAGAAATGCACAATTATTTTACTGGGAATTATTTTCTTTTCACATGCTCAGCAACAAATTATTGTGCTGCTTTAATGAAAGATCCAAAAAGCAGGAAGTGGACTACAGCGCAGAGCATTCTGGGTAAAAACATTAAAAACAAACATGCTAGCCTAGCGCTAGCAGGAGAAACGGCTCGTGGTCTTTAGCCATAGACAAAAGAGAAATCCTCCAACCGCTAGAACCTGACCATCTCGTTTACATTTTGTAAAAAGGAAATTGAATTCTTCTTCAGAGGTTTTCATGTTGTTTCCTGCAGTAGTTTTTGGCGCAGCGCCCCCACAGGGGAACAGATTTTTCAATTAGTTTGGATCATTTGGACAGCAGCAGCTGAAAATTTAACAAATGTTGCAAAGTGTGAAAAGTCTGTTTTGAGTAAAAGTTGTCGGAGATTACTCGACCATTAAAATGAAACCAAAAACTTAATAAACATGTCTATTAAAAGAAAACTTGCTATGTACCTAAAATGTTCTATTTATGATATAAATTTGAAAATCTCACACAAAGAGAAACTCTGCCTGCATCAGCTCCTTTTGAAGAGGTCACACTTTGGACACCTCTGATTTAATTGATAGTTTTCTCCAGAACCACAATAATGAATGTGATAAAAATCATGTTGATTGTTTCATTGCAAGTGGATCCTGAGTAAACGATGACTCAGGCCATCGCTGCTTACCTGCAGACGCACATGCGGGCGTACGGCTTGCCCGGGTTGCTCTTTTTGAAGTCAGCCACCGAATCCGGCTGGTAAACATTGAAACAAATCCTCCATTCCTCTGAACCTTTTAACCTGAGCAGACAAAGGGACATCCATTTCTCCTGAACAATGCAACAATTCATCACCGCTGGCGTTCACCGGAGCACGCGGTGACAAAACGCTGCAGCCGGATCTTTATGGCTCTGGAAATTAAAGATCGTAAACTGTGACAGCGGCGGGACGGGTTCGCATCTGATTTATCGTCTCCTTTCAGAGGTGACTCGGAGCTGATGGCGGCTAATTGCGTTTAACAGGAAGGTCATGTTTGTTATTATAAAGCATCATAATGTGGGTGAAACACACAGAGCTGATTTAACAGCTAATCCTTAATTCCAAGCCATGGGAATTATTATCAATTGATATTCCTATAAGTCTAAATAACAGTTACACATATATTGTTTGGAGCTTAACTTTAGCAATTAAATAAACATTTTTAAATACAGTTTCATAATCAAATGTTAAATTTAAATAAAACTAAGTCTTTATATGTGGGATAAAAGGGCTAAGATTTCTATTTATAAAAATATCTGATGTTATTTTGGCACAAATATGGCAATAAATAAAAATAAAATAAATAAATACATTTTCCTACATTCATTTTATTATTTCTAGTAAAAATGTTTTTTTAAAGTCCACTAATTGGAAAAGCACATGAATGCAAATTAAAGAAAAGGAGAATGACAGACAAAAAGATTTTACATTTTTAATGTAATTTGTTTTTAAGAAATTAACTAATAATAGATAAAAAAGTAACAACTTAGAAGAAATATAGAATCAACAGTAGTAGTTCAACTAGTGAAAGCAATTTTTAATCAATATTAAATAAGCTCCTATTTTTATTTCCTTGTTTCATTAAGATATTTGACTTGGAACTAAACCAGAGATTTTGTGTTTTTGCGGTGTACGACTCCTCTGCAGCATCTTAAAGGGCAAATTTACAGCATAATCAAGTAATTGTTTCCTTCGGTTGTTATAAAAATGCTATATGAATCAAATATGACTTAAAGAAATTTTACTTCCTAATTTAAGGCCTTGAATTTGGGCCCCTGTCTCTTCAGAAACTGCTGCTCTTCCAACATCCCAACATGGCTCCTCTCTTAATGAAAACTGTCAAACTGTTTGAAACGATATGAAAACATCTAATCACGTCGTTTAAAGTCATGTTTTCTTGATACCTGGCTGCTCCCTCCAGCAGGTCAGTTGACTTGATCACGCTGATTTTCTCCAGCAGCTCCGCTGAAATAAAACAGAGATGATCTCAGCTTGTAACCGGGAGGAGGAAATCCTCGGATCCGGCCTGAACTCACCGGTGGAGATGGGCTGAGTCGGGTCGTGTAGAGGCTGAACTTCCCCGCTCCATAAGTGAGCGGGTCGGCCTCGCCGCTTCGCCTGCAGCCGCTCCAGCAGCTCGTGGTACTCCGCCCAGTTTCTGCACCTCTGGACCTGAAGACCAGAGAATTACTCCCACAGAACCTGGAAACATTCACATTTTATTCCTTCATCTGGATGATTTCACCTCTCTGTCTTTGTTTACATCCCGCCGCCGCTGCCGTCTCTCCTTCTCCTCCTCCTTTGCAGACATTTTCACTTTCCGCAGGTTTATCCTCCGCATCCAGGGGGCGACGTCACACACGCCAGGCGTCACGCCGCTGGGAAGCAGCGAGGCGTCCGGAGGGGCCAGGCGGCCGGCGGAGCCCAGGTCAGGGAAACAGATGGAGCTGAAGTCCCAGCGCTGGGAACCGAGGGCCGACCTTTGACCCGCCTGCCGCTCAGGAACGTCCGCCGGCCACCAGGTCCGGGCCTGAACTTCACCTGCCGTGGCGGTGGAGGAAGTCTGAGGAGCCGCTGAGGCCACCAGGTGGGACTCCGGTAGTTTGTCATCCTCCTCCATTTTCTCAGTTTGAGACTCTGCTGCTGTTTGACTGAGACAACAGAAAGAACAATCATTTAAAAACATTTTAAA
Organism: Poeciliopsis paucimaculata; assembly: GCA_903067055.1. NCBI lineage: Eukaryota > Metazoa > Chordata > Actinopteri > Cyprinodontiformes > Poeciliidae > Poeciliopsis > Poeciliopsis paucimaculata. The sequence goes on along the minus strand of CAEGAD010075414.1, from coordinate 28,984 downwards.
TGTTGCAATTTAAACTGTTAAATTAATCAACTTCTTATTGATTAATTGTTATCTAAAGTATATGCACTTTTCTGACATGAGCAAATAAAAATGTATGTTTTGCAAATAACATTTTATCTTCATGAGAAAAAATTACTTTGAATAAAAATTGTTTTAAAGGCAAAACATTTTTCTCCAAACTAAAATATTCCATTACAGACAAATTTGTCATTACAACTCCAAAGGTTTTAACCACAATTAATTTATTTTATTGAGATTAGTTTTTGTTTGAATAACACTGAGACAAATGTATCGCAGTAAATGATGAGAATAATTGAGTACTTTACTAATCGTCTGACCTGGAGGTGGGCGCCGGGCTGGGGCTGCGTTTCCTCTTCAGCTGCCTCCCCCCGCGGTCCCAGGACCGAGGCAGGTTCAGCTGCCGGGCGTAGGGTGACGGCTCGGAGCTGAAAGGAAGCAGGAAGAAAACCAGACAACCAGCATGCAGAACCAATAAAGACAAACTCACAGAACAATCAGACTAAAAACTCACAGAACAATCAGATTAAAAACTCGCAGAACAATCAGATTAAAAACTCGCAGAACAATCAGATTAAAAACTCAAAGAACAATCAGATTAAAAACTCACAGAACAATCAGATTAAAAACTCGCAGAACAATCAGATTAAAAACTCACAGAACAATCAGATTAAAAGCAGAAATTTAGAAATAATAATTCCACTATCACACACTGCACACATTAATATTCCTCTGAATTACCATAAATATGATTGTTTTTAATCATCTACAGCAAATTACACTACATTGAGACTAAAACTGAATTTCCACCTAAAAATATTTAACTTTTAAGATTACAAGAAATAAAGTCTCATTAAATTCATTAAAATGGTTGTAAATGGTTTTTTTAAATCACCAACTTGAAAAGCCTGAAAGATAAAAACCTTTATGCTTTAAATAAATTTCTTTAGGGCTGAAACGATTAATCAGATTAATCGATTATTGAAATAATCATCAACTAATTTAGTTGATGTCATTTGCTGAATAAACATGTTCAGAGTGGTAATATCGTCAAAATTGCTCAAAAATATATTTACATTTTACATTTAAGATAAAAAAACGTTTGTTTTAAGATATGTTTTTCCCAAAACTCTTTAAGTGGCAGATTTAACTTCACCTGGTTTTAATTCACTAAAATAATTCAGTTTATTTTCTGAATTATTTGTTTATTTGCATCTTTTAACATATTACTATTAAGTGGCTACATTAAAAATATAAAGAATATGATTCATTGATTGTCAGATTAATTGGTTATGAAAATAATCAATTTGTATTTTAAAGATCATTAGAAATTCATTAAAATCAACAATACAGTTTTATCCTAATTAGATTTTTTACAGGCTGATTGAACTTTTTTACACTTTAAAATAAACAACAGAAACGTTTCCACCTTCAGATTCTGTTACCTGGGATCGAACCTGTGCACCACATATCCGAGGCGCTTCAGATGACCGAACACCTTCGTTGTAGAGGAAGAACGATCAGATCAGCGCAGACATGAATGTTCCAGCGTTCAGAGTCATGACTGCACCTGATACTGCTGCAGACTCACAGAGTCTGAGGACAGGAATGCCTCGTAGCCGTCCTGGATGGACAGCGGCAGGTCCTGATGGAATACCTGCAGGTTGCCCTGCGTCCCAGAAACACACACGGTCAGCCAGAGGCGCCATTGGAGCCAAACCTGAGCAGCATCTCACACACTCACACACTCCATCAGGTAGAGCGCCTCTTCAGGGAGGAGGAACTGCTTCCCTTCTGCAGAGAAACCCATCGTCTGCCAAAACTTGCCCTGAAAAAAAACATATATATACAAAAAAACCAAAAAAACAAGTATTAGCTTCTAGAAATAACAAAGTAACAATTTATAGCAAAATCTGAAATTATTTTTACATCTTGTGTTCAACTTTAAATAGTATCAGAAAAAAAAACAATATCCCCAAAATGTACTAAATTATTAGAAAAAATTTTTTTCCATCAATGCAGACAAAAAACAATGAAAAAACATATTTAACAATATTTTAAAAAGCAATAATAGGTGCCAGAAATTAATAGAAAAGTAAATAAAACAAAAATAAAATAAAATCTGAGTAATAACTAAAGATAAAATAATACAAAATGAAGAATGCTTAAAATAAAGTAAGCCTAAAAACAAAAGAAAATATAGAAATGAAAAATAAAAGAAATTATTCAAAAGTAAATACCAATGTGGAAGATTAAAAGAAAAAATTAAAACTGAAACAATATCAAATTGTTCAAATAACTCCCACTGCCAAAACAAAAAATAAATAAAAAATAATCTACATAAACTCAGGAAGTACTTTATAACTTTATAAATCAAAAAATAAAATGAAATAAATCATTCAGAAGAATCAAGAAAGATTATTTAGTCAATAAAGAGAAACAAGCCAAAAATGTAAAAAAGTAAACTACAAGCTGTTAAAGAAAATGCAAAGATACTGAATTTCCTAAATAAAACTAAAAATTATACAGAACACAGAGTAAAATTAAGATAATTTATTTGGTTTTTGGCTGGTAAAGCAGCTGACTGTCGAGCAAACCAAACAAATAAAAGACAATAAAAATAAGAAAAAATAATGTCATAAAAGTGTACAAAATAGAACTATAGTTTTAAAAGACAATATCAGAATAATTATTATAACTAAAATACAACAAAAAAATTAAGAAAATCTGAAAAGATCCACCTAAAAAATAAAATTACATTAAACAAAAGAGTATATAAAAATGTAATAATGTAAAAAATAAACTAACAATAAAAATAATAATAATAATAATGATGATTATTATTATTATTATTTAAAAACAAGTCTAGATTGATTGTATAATATTATTAGAAAGAAATGTGACAAATGCAAACATTTCTGGCTAGTTAAGAGTTTTACTGAAGAACTCTGCTAATATTCTCAAGTTATATATTTAGCTAATTAGTACAGAGCTCCAAAAGTCTATCTTTTTCCCAGCATGCATTACTTTTCAGACAAATAAACAGCAAATAAAACAGCAAAAGGTGGAGGAATTAAAAAAACTCACAGCAGGAGTCTGAAGCTCCACAATCCGCTCACTGGGACTCCAGATGGCTTTCACCAGGTTTCCTCTGCAGAGACAGAAAAACAGACAAAACTGAGCTAAAAACCCTTTTTCACCACCTAAAAATGATAAAAAGCCACTTGTTTAAAGTGAGTAGTCTGGTATTTCACTGACAGCCTCTCGACCCGCTCCTCTGAAATGAGACTCCAGTGTTCGTCCAGGCTCTGCTGCAGTCGCTGCTTTTGCTCCTCCGAGTCATCCGGATAAAAATCCTTCTGCCCTCGGGCCGGGATCTTATGGCTCCTGGAGCGGGCCGCAAACAGCTCACATGGACTGCAAGTTATTTACAAACAGAACAACTAAACTCAGCCACAGCAACTTCCTGTTTCAGACAAAATTCACCAAAAGCTACAAAGTGCAACCAGAAAGCTGACTGGCTCAGATATTTCTATCCAAAGCTGATTTTTATACAGGCTAACGATTTATTAATAAAAACACATTGACATTAAACACTCTGGTAGATTTCTGCATTAAGAAATTAAATTCAAACCACAAGATTTAATGTATGCAAGAGAGAATCTTTTTTTACATTAATCGTAAAAATGATTTTAAAAAAATAAAGTGAAGATAATTCACTCCCAGACTTTAATTTGATTTAATCCTTCCAGAAGAAATGAATCAGTATTACTGCACAAAACAGCTGATTTGAACATTTAAGATGCAGGAAGCAACAGATGTTCTCGAAAACGTTTCTTAAATATTTAAAATGAAAGCAGCTAACAACTTTCATTTTCAGGATACAAAGCAAATGTTTTTTGTTATCTCTTAGCCCCTTTCATTGTGTTTTTATCCATTAAAGTTTAATTTTTATTGAGTACGTCAATAAAAATGTGGAAATGTGGTAAATATACAGCAGAGTTGGGTGAAAGAAATTATCACAATATTGAGCAGTTTGATTATTACTATTATTCAAACTAACCATCTACCTTCTAAGATCACATCTGTTTCAAACAAACTGAAAGCACAAATTAAAATAATTAAACAAATATTTGAATTATTCTACAAAATTCTCAAATTAAACTTTCTGGGATCAAAATGACACTTTTTAAACCATCTTTACAAAACTAATTTGCTACCTTGTTGAATTTCATAGCTTCATTACTAAGCTCATTTAAGTTGTTCTTGCTCCCTTTAAGTTTTATTGTCGAGAACCAAGTATGTACACCTGGTGAAAATATTATGAAATGTTACATGTTCAGCTGATATCAACAAAGGATGCTGCAAAGCTTAGCAATATTAATCAACACAACCACATTTATAAAAAATAAAATAAAAGGACCACAAGTTCAAGGTGCATTAAGGAAATTTAGAAACACAGATAAAACCTTTGCACGTCTAACTGGATATGTGACTTCTTTGGCATTTGTTCATCACTTATTATTTAAATCAATAACTCTCTGCACTCTGAGTCATTTGATTATGATTCACTGCAAAGAAATGTGATTAACTTCAGACCATGTTGACAAGAAATAGAAAGTTAGAAATCCTAAAATCAGAGACAAACACCCCAAAAGACAAAACTAATATTTTAAACTGTTAATTACCTTATAATTATTGTAATTAAACTGAATCAAACCTTAATATTTCATTGAAGAAGTTCTCTGCGCTTTCTGGCTTGTTTTGGTCCGCCATGACAGTCTGTCCGCCAGCCGCTACTGCTTCCGGTTCTTCTTCCGGGTCCTAACGCCCGCCCTGTTCATTAATAAAAATAGTTAGAAATACGGCCACAGGAGGGCGTCAAATCACACAAAAAAACTTTTCCCTGTTTTTTAAACTATAATTTCTTCTGGACTTATACAACTAATAAAGCCTTTGATTGGATTCTCTAAAAAAACTCTATGCTGTTTCATTGCAGTTTTGGAAGATAGCTAAGTATAGTCATAGGACACTGCTTCATCTTTTTTCAGAGTAAAAGTGATTACCCTTTGATCCCTGGTAGATTCATATTATTTTACTTTTTATTTTATTCATTCAATAATAAATATTATAGTTCACTTAACAACTAAAAGAAATCATTGAAAATTTCAGTTCTCTTTAAGTTGTATTTGACTTCTCTATTTACAAATCTGTTTTGAATATTGTTTGGTAAAAATCTGTATATGTTTTGTACATACGTTTTAAAATATTGTATTCTATCAATTTGTGCACAAATGATCATCACATCATCATTTATGCACAAAGTTCAGATAACATAATGGACACATTAAACAATACACAGTAAGCCAACAGATCAACAGTGATGACCTCCACCTCTGCAGACGGTCTAAGCTCCACAGTTTCCCAGTCAAACACATTTCCTCTTTCCACCCTTCTCCCATTAAACAGATCTTGGATGGCAGAGACTGACAGGACAGAGTCCCACATGTTCACATCAAAAATTTCTCCTACAAAACTCTGCTTTGCATCAAATTCGCCCAGAAAACTGTCAGGATCCTGGTCGAGGAGGACTCTGCCTCCAGGGCGGATGGTGTGACCCTTCTGGTAGATTTTGGTCTGACTCTTTCTGCCGTTCATGAAGAGAGCCGCAGCGCCTGAGCTGGAGTCCCAGGTGAAGCACAGGTGAGTCTGCAGGGAGCCGAGGTCAGGGACTTGGAACATAACTCCATCCCCACTCAGGTAGAAGGACAATCTAAACAGAAAGTTGTGTGGTTTTTAATTTTGGCTAAATTAAAGCTAAAGCATGTAACTTTTATAAAACATGTATATTTTTATTTATTTATTTTTTTACATATTTGCTGAAACTGTCAGAAAATCTGTGAAAAATAAATGACGTAGATCAAACAACCAATCAGATCCCGGAGGCGGGATTTAGAAATGTCAATCACTATCTCATGTGGAGCTGCTGGCCTGTGATGTTCAAGCTAATTAGCTTAGCCTCCGATGAGGGTTTCTCTGTTTATCCACCATTAGCACTTTCACAGCAAATACAGGTTGAGTGACACAGCTTAGGTTCGTATATTACATATTTAGCTTTCAAATTAAGTATTTAGTTAGGACGCTAAATATTTAGTTTGGAAATTAGATAGGTGTGAAACTAAATATTTAGTTTGCAAAATACATATTCAGCTTCCTAACAATATTTAATATGGAACCAAACATTTAGTTTGAAAATTAAATATTTAGCTTTCAAATAAAAATATTTAGTTAAGAAGCTAAATATTTAGATAGCTTACAAACTAATATTTTGTATACAAACTAAAACTAAATATTTAGTACCAAAATAAATGCTTAAATTTGGGCAAAATATTTAGTTTTCAAGCTACCTAGTTGTTTCCATGAAATCTCACATTTATTTATCATTATTTTTTGCCAAATAAACATGGCTTTTGCAGAAAAAGTTATGGAGCTAACTTGGTAGAATAAAGTTTAAAAATAATTGTTTAGTTGCAAATCTTGTTTTTCAGTTTCCATTTTTTTCTTTTTAAAAGTTGATTTGAATATTTGTTTTTAGATTCACCTCTTCTTTTTAGTTTCATTACAATTTTTGGTTTCAAAACTTTATTTTCAGTTTCAAATTGTTTTTTCAGTTTTAAAATAATTTTTCAGGTTCAATTTTTATTTTTATTTTTTTTTTGTCAGTTTCAAACCTGAAAGTTGAACATTTTACAATAGAACAGGGATGAAAATTCAGTTAAATTTTAATGGGTTTAAAGAAATAGCAGAACCGAATTGGCATTTTTGGTTTCAGCTCTACCTTGTGGATATTTTAAAGATTAATTTTTTACTTTTTTCAATTTCTGAATATTTTTTTTTAAGAAACAACTTGACTTCAATATCTGAAATGGCTGCCATTTTATAAAACCTTGTGAAGGTTTCAGGCCATTCTGAAAGTTCTGTTCAGTTATGTCTGTAGTTAATCTGCTTTAGGCTTATAAATTAATGGAGGACAAACTAGACATTTTTACTTTTTTAATACATTATTAACTTTTTCTTTTTCATTTGCATAAAAAACTCCCATCTCAGTTCTTCTGTTTTTTAAGTATCTGCTCTGTTATCTCAAACAAAATCTGTATTGTCACTTTGTGCTCGTCTAGGAAAAACATGTTCAAAACTTACATAAATGAGGAGATAACATAAGAAATACGGTGAATTTATAGGTTAAAAAAAAACCCTTTTTGGTAATCAGCCAGATTAGCTAGGCACGGACGGGGTTCGAACCCGCGATCTTCGGTTTACGAGACCGACGCCTTACCACTTGGCCACCGCGCCTACCCAGAATCCTCGGACGTCATAGTCTTATTTGATGGCAGAAATAGTCATGGTGAATGTATTGTTCCATATATTTTGGTATTATTCTTTGAAGATTTACATCTGGACAACTGCACATGAACTTAGTCCAAAATCCCATCTGCAGACCGACTCATGATGCGCCCCGCCCGGTTTAAGTCTCTCTAAAGTAATAAAATCAAAACCATCCTCTTCTAAATTCGATCATCAGTGCCGATTTTTGCCATAAATGCCTTTACTAACTTTGAGATATTTTAGATGTCAATTTATGGATTATAGTTTGGACTATAAGGTGAAATCCTTAAAATGTAAACTTTGGCAATAGACATCTTATAGGAAAGGGGAACGTTGACGGTGGAGCACAACCCGGAAGTAGATAGTTCACAACAGATTGGATTTCAACATTTCTGCTGCTGTAATCTGAGATTGTAATGCTCGGGGAAACACGTTTGGGACGGTGGATGGATATTTATGATCTTCATGATATTTGTGACCTATCCGTGCTGTAAGTAATAAAGCTTAAAACGTTTGTTTTAGCTAACAGAGGCGTTTGTTAGCAAGCATGTGGCTAAATGGCACGGGTACAATGCAGCTCCAGAAATGACAACATCGTGAAAAAGTTCAATATTTTTTGTTAATTATTTCTGAAAGATACACAGATTCATTACACACAAAGTGAAGTCTTTAAGCCTTACTTTCTTAACAATACAATACAAAGTAAACTCTAAATTCAGTCTCAGAAATGTAGAATGCTGCATATAATCAAGGTAAACATTACGTTTTCAACAGAAATGCCAGGCTTGTGACGAGTTTGTTCATTTGTATGTTTGTATGAACTGGATGCTCGGTTGCGGCTCCTTTTGCGTTAATTTCTCTTTGGGGGAGATCACAATATGCTTCTTCTGAGGTGTGATTTCTTGGTCTTCTGATTTAAAACATTTCACGCGGAAAATCAACACATGCCCATATGTTTTGCGTCAATACATAATTGACAATTGTGTGTGTGTTTGTTGCAAAATTTCCGCAAAAATTGTCGAAACCATTGGGTTAAAATGATGCTAACTGCAGATGGCAGTATTTCTTACTTTTACTCGTCCCTCAGTCTGATTTAATGGAGTCTGCGGTCGACGTGGCGAGTAATAAAGGGTCACATTTATTGAGTTGCAATTTCTGTTTGAAAAGTCAGAAATTTTCGAGCTTAATATATGAAATTTTTTCCTTGAAAAAACAAGAACATTTCTGAGCTCCAAAAGTCAAAAAATTGCTTTAAAAAAAACCCCTGAAAATTTTAGATTAATCTCACGTTTTCTAAAATAAAAAACATAAGCTGCAAAAGTTGAAAAAATAAATCTGAAATTTAGAGATTAATCTAAAAACTTTCCAGACAAAAAGATGAAATTTTCTGAGTTTCAAAAGTCTAAACTTTTACTTTTGGACATTTTCTAAGTTTCTAAAAAAAAATTCAGTTTTTTTTTTGTTTTAAGAAAATGGTTGACTTTGGGGGCTCAGAAATTACAAAGTTATTTTCTAGAATATTTTTGAGATTAATCTAAAACAATTTATGGGTTTTTAAGAAAATTGTCGACTTTTTAAACTAATAAATTTCAATGTTGTTGATCTAAATATTTCTGAGTTGTGTGGTGGAAATCTACTCTTCTTGTTGTTTCTATCTGCAATTGCCTCATATGATGTCTTGTTTGAATTAAAATATTTCAAAATTTTCTGTAAATATTTCTAAAGTAGCCCCAGAAAATCAGTGATGTTGATTGAAAAAAAATTCCAAAATCAGTCATGGATTCCTGGAGGAACTGATCAGTGTGAACTGAATTTTAAGATGTACTCTTCTTAAAGTGAGCTTTTCGCGTAGCTCCAGCTTAATCGTTACATTCCTTCCAGGCTCTGACGGAGCCACTGCGGCTGAGCCTCGCCCAACATGCCGCTGGTGGTGGACGCCGTGTGGGCGCTGTGGAGCATCACTGCCGGCATCTACGACTACTTCCACACTAGCGCCATGGAGGAGCGGATCCACACGCTGGAGCACGTCCTCTCCATCCACCAGTTTGTGATTGCAGGCCTGTCGGCGGGCCTTGTCCTGCTCATGGCCTATATACTGCTGAGAAAACACTAAACACCTCCTGGATGATGGTCAGACTGCTCCTGGTGGAAGTTTGACTGATGTCGGTGTTTTGATTTTTAATCTCGGCCTGGCTGCTGCTCTAAACCATGACTCGTTCTTGAAGGAAGCGTGGCACTTTATCTGTTTGAAAAGCTTGAAGATTTTTTAAATGTTAATTTATTCATTCATTCATGTTTTAAAACTGAGCTAACTTATTTATTTCAAACAAGATTCATGGCCACCTCTGGATCAGCGATGTGCGGTCAGGGGAAAACTCTCCTGTAATCCTGAAAAGTAAAATAGATGCTAATAATGATGAGAGAATATCAGTTTTTTTTTTTTGTATAAATTTGTTTTTTTTATTTGTAATATCAAGTACAGCATTTTGTTTAATGGTAAAAATTGCTGAATTTACACATTGCCTGTTGAAATACATGAAAGAAGTGAGGCAGTGTAGTGCCGTGCCTTACCTCTGGGGGCGCTGTGTTACACACAGCAGTTGACGCATGCCCATTACTGGTCTCTTAGTATCGCTAATACATTTATTAAATAACATGTTCTATATATATTGACGTTCCTCAGTCTGTAGAATATGTTCAGTAAATGTGAGTGACACATTTAGTCTCTCTAATTGGCTGTAAATGCGCAGTAAAAGTGCGCAGGGTTAAACAGGAAGTACCGTTCCTCAACGATAGGGGGAAATCGTTGAGGAAATTTTCAATTTTAATCAGAAAAGGAAGAAGTTAGCCAAAGAAAACATTCAAAATTTAAAAAAATAAATGTGACCTTATATTAAATAGTTTGTTTTCTTGCTATTATATTGTTGAATAGTATGGAATTGATTAAAACACAATTAAATACTTTATTAAAGGTCAAATCTGAAAAATAAGCTCCTATTTTGGATTTGTACAAAATGAGTTGATGTCTCACCAGTTATGATCCTCACCGCAAGTCACTGTCAGAAATGGCTTTTATTTAAGTTCCTCCATCTCAGGCACTGGTTCCAATTAACCCAGAACTGATATTGTGTTTATTGTTCTTAATAATTATCTATAAACTTTTAATTAAAATGCTCTGACAAAAGTAATCTTGCTTTTTTGTGTCTGTATTTTTTTTGTGTGTGTTCAGAGGTTTTATACACGTGTTCTGCAGTTTCCCACTGCTTGCCCTGTTTGTGCCATGTGTTTAAAACATGTCTTATTTAATTAAATTAGGTTTTATCTGCTGTAACAGGTCAGTCCCCATGTTTACTATCACTGTTCACTCCAACATGTTTGAGTGAAAACAACTGTAGTCATGATATCAAAGGAAATGTGACTAATAAATGTCATTTTAATTCAGCCTCTGACTGTTTTGATTACTATTTATTTTAGTGTACTTATGTGATAACATATTTGTTGTTTTTGTGCTCATTGCACTTTTTTTATTACATAGGGATCTATGTATGAGCCTATTTTCATATAATTTTCTCAAAATTAATAAACTTTTTATACCACAAACCCAAAATTTTAATGTTTTTACATTTTACGTTTTTAGGGTTTAAAATAATAATTTTATTGCAAAAAATAAGAGGCACCTAACATCTCTGCAGACCCCACACATGCTGGACACAAACTGTTTTGTTTTACCTTCAGGTTGGCGCTATTAAGATCAGATATTTTTGCACTGATTCAACTTTGTTTTTCTTTGGTAAAACCACTGTATATATACACATTTAATACATTTGTTTATTTTTTTTAGTGATTGCATCATGAAGTATTTATGCTTCTTCATGTTTTCCATCGACAAGGCAAACTGACCTGAAACTTGTTCGCTTCTCTTACACTGTTCTACTCTGAACTCAGCACGGAAAAATGTCAAATTAAAGTGAAAAGAAAAAAGAGCATCACACCATCAACATCTGTATGAACAAAAGGGGAGGAAATACTTCCTGAAACAGATATAGAAATAACTGCTGCCAACATGAGGCTAAACCACTGACCCAAAAATATATCGAGGACAGAAATAGCTTTTGACTTCACTAACTGAATGTACCCACTGACCGTATGTTCACACAGTGAATTAATCTCCATCTGTGACCTATGAAGGCTCTATCGGGGTTGGTTTTGACACAGACTGCAGTCTAAAGCTGATTTATTTACATTTTTTGCTTCTTTTTTTGTTGTTGTCTAATTAGAACCTTTTCTAATGTTAGTTTTGAAACAGTGCAGCCTTAGTTCACATTTTATTTTAGGTTATTATGGAAAGTGAGCAAAGACACAGATGCAGATTAACTTGATGTAGATATATATTATAAACATATTATAAAAATGTATTTTAGAGAAACATAGAGGTTAGCAAGCAGGATAGTGGAAATAGTCTGCAGGTATTTAATAATAAAGGCTTATTAACTTATACAGGATTCTAATTGTTTTTCAGAATACCATAAAGATGTCCGGTTATAAAACTAAAACAAACCAAAAAAACATGTTTTGCAACACTTTTATAATCTTTCATTCTCCATTTTGGCAATAAAGTCTGCTAATCGAAGTCTACGCTGCATTTGAAGTGATTTCCAATTATTCTTGTGTTTAGAAAACATAGAAATCTGACTGAATTAATTTTATTTGCAGTGAACAGTGACTTTAAGACGCTTTTTGGTTCCTCTGAACACAGGAGGCGGCAAACGTGCCTCAACTCTGCGCCGCCTGCTTCTAATATCAGCAGCAACCAATGAGAGCTCAGCCTGTCAGCAGCAAGCGCGGTGATTGGGTAAAGAAATTAGAAGGCGGGATCTCTAAACACGAGTCATCCTTCTGCTGCAGCGTACCTTTTTCAAGTCACTGAAGTTAGAGGAAAGAGGGAGAAATGGGACAATTTAACACTTCAGAATAAAAGCAGATCGTTCACAGCTGTTGATTTAGTAATTTTATGTAATTGTAAAATAAGCCCTTATTAAATATTGAGCGCATAGTGTTCAGTATGTGGACATACTTTGCAGTAGGTCGGTATTAATGGTATTACTATCTCTTTTTTAAAATTTCGGTTGGTGCACCTATTTCTACCACACTTTTCAATATGCTTAATTGATGTGGTGTGAAATTATAACTTTATTAGAAACTAATTTTCAGTTTTGTGGTCATGATTTTTAAGGCTGCCCTTAATGATTTAAAGAAGGAATTGTTTGTAAATGTTTTGAGTTATTTAGTCATGATGGTGTTAGTTTTTTTAAATTTTGTTATGAATGTTATGTAAGCTCTTTGTACTTATCCCAGATACTTAATTTCAGTGAATTTATCTGGTGAAATAAAGCTTAGAACAATTAGTTAAGATGAGCTCGTCTTGTTTAAAATCAACCGTCGTAAAGTGAATTTAATTTTAACCATGCTTTTATTGTGAAAATACTGACCGGACATGATTGGGGATACATCGGTGAGCTTCCTCCTACTTTACATCCAACTTGCTAACAGACACTCGACGACAACAATGTTCATTTGCAGTTAATGATTTGCCTTAAATGGATTATGGTCCTACCGTTGTAACGGTTTCCCGGTTCCTTCGTGTCGCCGCGGGGTTATTTTACCGACATTCTGCGTGGAAACTGGGGCGATGCTAACCGGTTAGCCCGGGGTTTCCGCCTCAGCTCGCCGGAGGCTGTTCTGTTGTTCCGCGCATTCTTCCACCACCGAACCGCTAAAACAGGTTGAATAACAGTTGAACGGAACTCGGTCACCCAGTCGGTCTCAAATTTAACATTCTAGAAATTTAGCTACACGTCTTTAAAATGAGGATTTGAGTTGAGTTTATTGTTAGCGGCTGTTTTTTTAATCATCACCGCTGCCTCTTTTGTTTTGACAAAGGAAGGAAGAGCAGCTGAATTTCTTCTTCTTTATTTATTTCTGTGCCACTACACCCACTTCAGGTGGGGGAGCCAGCTCCATTTCTCCCCCAGCCTCTGACCTCCATGGCTCCGCACAAGCAGAGCTCCTCAGGTGGAGGCCACCACCACCATGTGGGTTTCGGTTCTGGAGGAAAAACCAACGGGTTGTACCAGCCGCCCTCCGCCGCAGCCAAGAAGCCCAACATGCAACTGATCCAGGCCGACCACGAGTTGTTCCTGCAGGCCTTCGAGAGTGAGTCCCAACTGTCACCGAGCTGCATGTGTAAAGATGCACATCTGAGGGCCTATTTTAGCAATACAGGAAGTTTCACTCTGGCCATGCAGTTGTAAAGATGAGGGGAGCAGCTAATGTCAACCCTCCACCACTAAATCTTATTAATCGTTAATAAATGACTTAAGTAAGCATCTGTTCCAAATCAAAGGATATTTCACAGTTTAGGTCATTAAAACACAGGTATCATAACTGAGAAGACACAAAAATGTTTCAGGCTAAACCAAATCCCCTAGACTGGTCAAAAATAAACTGAGAATATTTTAAAATGTTTTGGTTTGTGAAAAGTTTTACTTGCATACAAACTGAGAGACAAACTGTGTTTTTTTCTGTCTGCTTAGGCAACTAAATGGAATCCAAATTGGAAACTGGATAACCATTTAATCTTCAAGATCTGTGAAAATGTTGTTATATTTGTAAAAAGACATTTGGTATTTGAGGTTCTGGGTGACTATTCCAATCTGGATTGGATCCAAACTGACAAACAGTCGCGTCCAGACTGGTCAAACCGGAATTAAATTACTGCTTTTGATCTGTGAATCTGAACTTTATGTATAAAAACACACACAAAACAAGGTATTTTAACAAGTTAAGAGTATTTTTAAGCCTCTCACCCAGATAATTACACCGTTACTGTCTTATTTTACACTTGAACCACCTTAGACTTGGAATATGCTGTGTAAAATAATTCTGTGGGTTTCAGACACCAAAACAAAATTTTTAGTTGAAAACTACTTTATTTTTATGTCTGATCTTACAACAAATCTATAATCCAAAGGTAGTGTTAATAATCTTAAAATGTAATGGTTTTCTGAATGTTATATAATTTGATGCAGCAGCACAAGAACTAACATGCAGAGTAAAACTGCTTGAATGTCTCATTTAACTTTATTGCAGATGCTTTTGTTGCATTTTTATTGCATTGAACTTGTTCCACATTCCAGTCTTTGATTTAATAGCTTTTATGTTTCTTTTACCCTTTAAAAGGTGGATTAGATAAATCAGCTTCACTTCCCCCTGAGACTTGGAAAAGCAGAGAAATATAGATGATTTTAAAAGATTGCTCAACAAAGTTGTCACTTTTTAAAATGGTGGATTTCAGGCTAAATTCAGTGTTGCTCAAATCTGCACAACATTCAAAACTTTTCTGCAACATGGAATAATTCAGTTTGACCAGTTTCTGTAGTCAAGTTTTACTTGATCTAAGGTGATTTAAAATGGCAGGAAACTGAAGTTGTAATTATTTTTTCTAAAAACTTGGTACCAACAGATTGAGTGCTTCAGATTTGGAGTTCATCCAGTGTAATCCAGATTCCTAGAAAGCGTTGATCTGTTGAGTTGCAGCTCAACGGGTTGTTTGGTTTCTGCTGACATGTGTCTGAATGCTTCGTCAACGGCACAGCTTCCAGTTTATTTGCGTCATCCATTCGATACTGACGATACTGATCTGCTTTATTTGCATTCCTCTTCTGCTTTGAAGTCTCACTCATAATTCTTTACTCTAATCTCCGTTTGGACAGCCGTCTTCATCTACAAGGCAGTTCTCAGAAACACCCGGGAATCTCTCATCTTTGTTTTTGAGATGCATTCTTTGGGTCTGCTTGCAATGAACCTTAGACATGTTTACATCTCTGTTTAATAATTCAAGAGCATTTTTATTGGATCGATTTAGAATTGATTCATCATCTTTTAGGTTTTATGTCTTCATTACTGCTGCTTGTGATGGACTCGACGTTCATGTTTGATCTCAGTGAATCTTTTTCTGGTTGAATAAAGGTTGATAAATAAAATGTGGATAAAAATTTAAATGTCTTCATCTTAATAGAGCTGATCCAGAGTGTCAGTGCATCCCTAAAACGGCTCCTAAATTTATGCATCTAAAATTAAGGCATTAAAATGTCTTGAATTTATTAAGACATGGTCTTAAATTTTGTTTATTCAAGCTTGTATATTTTATAGTTTAATATTCTCGTGAGACTTGCTGTCAGATTACAGTTTGAGTCGTACGCAACATTCTGTGACTCGAGGCAATTGAGGCTAACGCTAACTAGCTGCTAATAAACTTTTGCTAGCTAGTCTTTTTGCATCTATTGTTGGTAAGTTTAAATTGCCAGTTAGTTGGACGAAGTTCTTCTTCGCTCTGTGCATCATGGATAAAAAAGTGTCACTATTACATAAAATATACGATTTGCTTTTGTGCATTTCTGTCGTGAAACAGGTCTTAAATTTTATTCATAATAGTCTTAAAAAGTCTTATACTTCAGTTGGTGAAAGCTGCATAAAGTCTGTTCATTAAAAGTCGTTTTGAAACTTTTAATGATCACATTGTTTCCTACAGACCTTTTCAACCTAAATGACATATAATGTGTCGCTAACATGTTTGTTTGCAGAGCCGACACAAATCTACAGGTTCCTCCGCACTAGAAACTTGATAGCTGTGAGTTCTGCCTTTCCTTACAAGCTTCATTACCTGGAATGCTGGAGAAGAGGATTATTAACAACATGTTTTTCTCTTCTTGTTGCCTTTTAGCCGATATTCCTGCACAGGACGCTCACTTATATGTCCCACAGAAACTCCAGGAGTAACACCAGAAGGTAAGACGTTCGCAGATGCTTTTTTTTTAAAGCAAGTCAACTGTTATTTCTGGTGAAAGTAGACCGACATGGCGGCTGCTGGAGGTGGATGGGGCCCGGTAAGATCAGTTAAGAGAAGGAGTGTTTTTCAGTTGGGGTTGCTTTGCATGAAGATCGTGCTGATACATGTGTAGTTTGTAGTCTGTGGTTTGCTGCAGTGAAAGGCTGTGAGGTTACAGGTGGTGTGACGCTGGGATGTCGGGGAGCAGAGTTTCTGGGTGAAAAGCGAACTCAGTTGGTGTAAAACATGTGGCTTAGTGAAGTTTTTTCCTTTTGGTGACGTTAGAGGGTGAAGAGTTAGTGATCTGAAACTCCTCGGTTTGCTGCGGTGATCAGAAGCTGTTAAGATATTCAGCTTGGTGTCGCTTCACAGCTCAAATATTGTTCTTTTACCCACTGAAAACTTCTGCAGTTCATGTATTAAAAAAAAGAAAAAACTTTGCCTAAAATCTATTTCCTGAGGAAACGGTGAGACAGATTACACAGCTTACCTTCAGGCTCTTAATTATGGGATTCAGGTGTTTTGATGCAGGACAGTGCCTTGTGCAAAATTGTATTTTTATCTGGGACATAGTTTTTTATTTGTCTGGTTTCTCACCTCACAGTGCTTTTAATCATCGATTACAGTCAGCTTTTAAAGTTACAGACAGATCTTTATCATCTTAAGCTTGTTTTAAATGCATATGGAATGAAGGTTATTATGTTTTCCAATTGGAGATTTGAAAGTCAGGATCTTCCTGTCATTATTACAGCTGAAGATCTGAAAAGTGTAACAGTTTAAATATTTAGGATTTTTAATTGATTCTTTGTCTTTCACTTCCTGTTTCCAACAGCTGGTGAAGAAGCTTAGATTAAATTAAAGCGTTGATGTCTGTATGGACTGTTGTGGGATTTTATACATGCATGTTTCTCTTAAATGTCTTTGTTTGAAACTGTTCATCGGTAAGATTTATAACAGGTTTAAAAGGTTTTACATTTGCTCTGAATGTTCTGTAATCTGTGTGTGCCGCTGCCAGTCTCTCCCAGGATTTGCTTGTTAGAGATTTTTAGTCTCAATCTGATTTTTTTGGTAAAATGAAATGCAACGCAAAGCTCATAAAAGTCAGTATTATCCGATACCTCGCCTTTTAAAACACTACTTAGTTCGGCTGATGCTGATATATTGTACATCTCTAATTGAAAACATTTATGTGGGATAATATATCTGCATCAACATTGATATCAACTAATATTAGGAATTTTCTAACATATTTTTATTCCGTTGAGTAAAAGTTACCACGATGGAGGATAAGTTTGATGGAACGTGTTTTTGTTGGTGTCCAGTTTTCATCCTGGAGAAGTCGTTTCTGTTGCACAGCAATGTGCGGAGTCTCTGCAGCTGTTTCCAGTTACTCTGGCTTCTTACTGGAGTTTCTGCTCAGGTTGAAGTTTTATGTGAGACCGTTGGAGTCTTTACCAACGGCTGCAAACCGATAATAACTCAAACATGGAGATTACTTGAGCCAGACGCTCCTGATTTTAAAGCACCAGATTGAAACCGACAAAATGAAGGAAACATTTTAGGATCAAACATCAGAACTAAAAAACGAGTCATAACTCTGTGATTTTAACACATTACATGTTCAGCACCATGACTTCAGTATGTACACAGAAAAGGCTGTGAAAAAGTTGAGTCAATATAGAATTAACTAAATAAACAGGAAGCACAGCTCAAGGTTTTATTGACCTTGACCTTTTTTTAAACGTTAAGTCAGACATTTTTGAAGTTTTAAAGGTGAAAATCTTCCTTTGAAAATAGGAAGCTGGTTTTATTTTATTGAAAATACAGAAATGAAACAGATTAGCATTGAATAAATCAAATATATTTATTAACAGAGGCATTGTTCCTCAATAATCTTCAACAGTTGTAATAAATTATTAAAAATGTAGAAAACATGCTTCCTTCTCTTTTATTTAGCTCCAGCTTTGAACCCAGAACTGAGACGAAATGATTTGCAGAAAATATGTAAATAACTGTAAATGCATCTTAATGGGAACCAGCTGCACCAGTAAATTAGTAAACATGTGGGAAAAAACTTAAATAGTTAATATAACAATCACTTGACAAAGTGCTCAAACTTGGTATATTTTTAATGTTTTATGTCGTTTATCCATCTTCCCCATTATGACGTGTGAAAAAGGTCTTGATCCCAATGATTTAAGTAAGTGTTTGTTATGATGCCGTTTTGCTCTTTCAGAAAAGAAAAGCTATGTTCAGGGTGTTGAGTTTGTTGGTGAACTACATTTAAATGAATAGATTCTTCTGTTTTTACAGGAAAACCTCCAAGGTAGACAATCTGTTGTTCAAAGTGGAAAAGATGAGAGGAGAGCAGGAGACCCTGAGGTAAATGCTACTAATTTCACAGAAACCTCCAGATAACAGAGAGAATCTACGGAGCTAAATTGGTCTCAAAAAGATTCACAAAGTGTAGAGCAAGATTTGTAAGTCTGCAGCATAATTTAGAAATGTGTAAAACAGAATGAATAGAAATGTACATCAGCATTCATGTGTGTGTAAACAGTTTCTCAAATTTGTACAAATCAGCTTGAATGTTCTTCTGACTTTTAAGACTTTCTGACAGCAAGGGATTTACAAACAAGATGATGTGTTCAAGGATTTCTGAGATTTAGAATTATAATGCTGTGTTCAAGGTAGAAGAAAAGCTCTGATCTGAGTATTAACCAGATTTATTGGAAATGCATACAAAACCATTCTTCTAAAGACATATACTTCCATTTAGGTTACAGGATTCTGCTGAAATATACTAAGCTAAAAGGTTCTTCTTTTTCTGGAAAAAAAAATTCCTTATAAACTAACGAGAGCAGCAGCGCCACCTTGTGGCAGCAGTTTAGCCTCCACCAGAGGAGGGTGTGCACACACAGCAAGTTAATGTGCATTTAGAAAAGGAAAACATTAACAGCATTCACCAAAGGAAAAAAAGAGAAAAATCTCCTCATTGGACAGCTGGCATTTTTAATGTGTTCTTTATTTCTTCTTGTGCAGTTTGAAACTGTAAATTTATGCTGTACTGTGTAACATATTTGTGAATGATGTTCACTTATACATCTTGTACGCTTTGTGAATCTTTTTGAGACTAATTTGGTTTCATAAGAACTTGTCTTATTCCACTTTTTTCTTCCTGCAGTTTGGCCTCCAATCTGCAGCTCACCTTTACTGGTTTCTTCCATGCAGCTGGTGAGTTTTTTTGCTCTCTGATGTCGTTCTGTTGAAATGCACAGATTTTCCAGAGATGAGACGGAGATAGCAAAAGTGCGAAGAACAAAACCTTTTAATATCACTTGCAAGAGGAGAACGACAGATAGAATCAGAGCAAACTCCAGGTGTTTTCTGAGGAGGCTGAAACAATCACAGAATATACAGTTCCTTGGCGCACAGGAAGTGGGAGTCGTGTCAAATGCCCAATACCAAATTAGGACACATAACATAAACAGGGACTCTGAACCAAATAGATAGCCCTGTCCAAGGCCACTAAGATAAGTTGAGGATCTCATCCTGTTCCCATAGTGGGGGTGCACTAACTATTTCTTATCTCTTCCCTTCCAGGCAGCTGGCTTTGGTCGTCCTTTTTTTCCTACACAAAGGAAATCTGTTCTATGAGACTATGAGTTACTAGGTGCAGCTGGATAGGAGAGAGAAGTAGAAAAACAGCTTATACAACTCAGAATATTTTATATATGTGGAGATGTAATCTTAAATATTGTAGATAATTAATTTTGTTCCACAGTTCATTGGCTGATTTCCTGCTCTGACTTCCTGTTTACTTCAGTGTTTTGTCTTGTTTTTTGTTCAGGTAAATCGTCTCAGGACAGCGAGAATGAACAGAGCTCGGTTTCTCTGGAGGTCCTGCTGGTCAAAGTGTGCCACAAGAAGAGGAAGGTGTGTGTTGAAGAGCAGGATGATCACTGATTATATATTACTGGATTAGACAGCTACTGTTGGCCGGTATAGGTAACAACATTCTCCTGCGGGCACCAATGTTATACGTCGAGTCATTTTGACAAAACCAGACTGTTCCAGAGGAATCTCACATAAAATGGCTGCATCGCCTTTATTTCTTATCCGATTTCTGTAGAACATGGCTTAAGTTAAAAGTGAGAAAAGCATAATATATGTGTGGAAATGAATCTGTAAACTGTTTTTGGTTTCTGTCAAGGTGCAAGAAAGGATTAAGCAAATTTCTCTTTTTATTGTTAATTTAAAAAAAAACAACAACAGGTGAACAACGTAAAACCAGTCGTATCCTGCTTTCTTGTTGCTTTTTGTGTCGGCGTTGCTCTACGCGCAGACCTGTTGCCATGGCAACCAGCTGAGAACAGCTCCGCTAGCCGACAGAGCAGAGATTACGTCCAAGTGTATCAGGAACATCAACACCAATAAAAACATGCAAACGTTTCCCACACAAAGTAACAGAACATTCATTACAGTTGAAAGTTTTCATGCTTGACGTTTAATTTGCGGTTATTAATAAGTCGCATTAGAGACCTCTAATCAACATTAGAGGTGGTTTATTCACTAATTTCAACACTTCATCCACTGATGATCTGTCAGTGAACTGAACTGAGAAACACCAAATTCTGCAGCGCGTCTACATGTTAAGCTAGTCAAAGTCAAGCTAGCATAGCTCACCTACTTCCAACTTTCTTAGGATTTAAATTTGATGCCTTTGGGTGTTTTCCAGCTGTAATAGTGTTGACACTAGTAAAACATTGTGTCCCTTTTTCAGATTCTTTGTGTGATTTTGCCATTTTCCCGACTCGGTGCAGAGCGAAGTCACATGACGTCCAGTAGTGGATCTGAATGGGGTTGGTGCTTCCAGGTGGAGCTGAGGTTTCCTCTCTGCTTTCCAGGATGTCAGCTGTCCGGTGAAGCAGGTCCCAACAGGGAAGAAGCAGGTCCCTCTGAACCCAGACACCAGTGCTGGAGTCCAGGCCAAACTGGGCTCCTGCCCCACCTCACTGATTCCCAGCAGCGAGTTTGAACCCAGTAACTCGCACATGGTCAAGTCCTACTCTCTGCTCTTCAGAGTATCGAGGCCCGGCTGCTCCAGAGGCCAGATCCACGGGTTGAGCAACGGAGAGAACCACCACAGAGGAGGTAGGCAGAGGGAAAACGAGACACATCTTCAGATTTGGGTGTTTTTATATGTTATTGTTTTTTGTTTTTTTTAATAATCCAGTTTATTGGACGTTTTCGGCATTTACATCGAGATCCTTCTAGATCATTGATCTGCAACAAGTGGCTCTTAGTAACTTTGGCTGAAAATGAAAAAGATGTTACTAGTTTGTGTGTGTGCTATTTGCACAATTGTTTCAAACTCCTGCTACTGGTAATAATTTGATTTTGCTGTTAAAAGATGAAATACATCTATTAATTATTATCTCTAAAACTTAAACCAATTCTATCCCACAGAGAAAAAGATCAATCCTCTTCTTGCTAAATTTTATCTTTATTTGAAATCCTAACAATAGAAATAAAGTGGTGGATCTTTAAAATTGACAAATGTTCCATTCGATAAATATAATTTTTGATATTTATCAAATATTACAAGTGATTTGGCTTTTTATTTTGAATTCAGAAATGATTGAGAGAGCGTGTAAAACCTCTGAGATGTTTTATGCTTTTAACATTTTTATGTCACCACCTTTTGAAGTGACGAAGACGTTTGTCTTGTTTCTGGTTGAGATTTTTCAGACGAATCTGTCAACAGGAAGAGGAGGAGCTCGTCTCTCAGGGAGGAGGGAGAAACCACGTTTGTGGCTCACATGACGGTCTTTGATAAAAACAGGTGAAAACTCGCACGCAGCTCATGACTCGCACAAAGCCTCACCTTCTGAAGCAGAAAAGGCTGCATTGCGGCTTGGTGACGCAGAAACCAGAGGTGAGAGTTGCTGCTTTTGTGCAGGCGTCTGCAGCTGCTGGACGGGGAGTATGAGGTCTCCATGCAGGAGCTGGAGGAGTGTCCCGTCGGGAAGAAGAGAGCGACCTGGGAGACCATCTTGGATGGAAAGGTAGGACATGTGCACATGTCCAGAGATCAGCTCCAATACGATGCAATATCATATTAAAACTATATTTTTCATTGTAACATTTAAAAGAGAGTCAGTTGTGGTGTGGAGACGTAGAAAACCGGCACTCTACAGAGGGATTAGAAGCTGTTTTGATTGAGTCCTTTATGTCGATTCTTTTATTGACATAAATTTATTTTATGGACAATAAATTGTCCTTTATGGACAATTTATTGTCCATAAAAATAAATTGGACAATAAATTCATTTTATTGTTCAATTGAATAAATTGAACCTGGAAATCAAGACAATCACATATCTGGCAGCAACCAGACAATGTTTATTCCTCCTGCCCAAAGACTCCAAGTTTCACCAACAGTTGTGCAAGACTCACTTTTTTTTTTTTTTTTACACATAAAC
Source organism: Poeciliopsis paucimaculata (assembly GCA_903067055.1). NCBI lineage: Eukaryota > Metazoa > Chordata > Actinopteri > Cyprinodontiformes > Poeciliidae > Poeciliopsis > Poeciliopsis paucimaculata. The sequence goes on along the minus strand of CAEGAD010075414.1, from coordinate 6,209 downwards.
GGTGCAGGTTTTTAGTCGTTAGGTTTTCGCTGCATTAATGTAGCTGTCAAAACTTTCATTAGGACACCCTTCAATTAGTTTTCTCACAACATGCCGACGGAAAAGTCTCTTAGCGCTAATGCTACATGCGCTGCATGGAAGGGAAGGTATAATACTGACTTGGAACCAGACTGCAACTTTATGCTCACAAACAACATCTACGGTCGGCTCAGTGGTCTGGCTGTTGACTCCCTGCTTTCTTTGCTTTGGGTTTTTGTTTCCTGAAATAAATAAAAATGGTAATTGATGGTGGAAAAACTAGAATTAGAACTATATTGTGTGTCTATAAAACTAAAACATGCTGAAATTTTATATATAATGTCCTTCAATTTTATGTTTATGAATATATTTTTATATACATATTTTAATTGTTGAAAATAGTATCTTCTGTTGATTAATCACTTAGTCAATGTAAACATAATCATAATATGTTAACCTTTTTGGATTAACCAAAGTTAAAATTGAAATTACTACTATAAGTAACAAAAACAATATTTAATTAACAAAAACTAGCAAATACACTCTAAAAATGAACTAAAACTAACTGAATTAGACAAACAAAAACTAAGCTATAGTGAAAATCCTAAAACCTGACTCCAACACGTTCGTTCTCAGGGGTTTATTTCCACCATAGAAAGAATTTTTTCTGGTTTTGGGCTCTAAAATGTGATATTTGGCCTTTTTAATTGCACAGAAAGGGCAAGTAGTAAGTAATGTCAACACTCTTATCTGTCTCCAGCGTTTGCCTCCGTTTGAGAGTTTCTCTCAGGGTCCGACCCTGCAGTTCACCCTACGTTGGACCACCGACCTATCCGATTGCTCCACGGCGCCCGTTGCCAAACCTCTGGCCACCCGCAACTCCGAAACCAACCAGGACACCCGGCCGAGCACGCAGAGAGCCACGCACGCCCAAGGTGAGGAACCAGACGCTGAGTTTCAGCTCTGATCCGTCATCTGACGGTAACCCGGCTGCAGGGTGACGCTGTCTGTCCTCTGACCTCCAGCTGTTAAAGAATCCACACATGCCGACATGCAGACCAGGAGGGAGCAGATCTCAGCAGAGCCTCGACAGAAGCTACGCATCTTGTATCAGGTGAGAACGGTTTTCCAAAGGTTTTGAGGCTGAGGACAACTTAACCATGTAAAAGCAAACACTCACCGATCATTTAATCTGAATTTCCCCCACAAAAACACAACATCTAATATTTTCTAGGGACGGATTGCAGTTTTCTGGCCAATCGCTGGTTTCCGATCTTTAAAAAGCCTCACCTGCTGATTCCGATTTTGGCCGACACTCTTTTTTTTTTTTCTCTCTGAAATATTACTAAATACAGCAAGAAAGTTGCAGAGTTAGCAACAGTGGGTTGACTATCTTTAACTGCAGAGATGACCTGGTGGGTCAGCGTGGCAGTCAAACCTGTCTGGCTGCAGAGCTGATTTTAGACCTTTGATGAGGTAGATAAGATTGGTTTCCTGTGAAAGTATCACTGATCTTCCAAAATTAAGGATATCTGCGCCAATAAGTCGGTGCACCCAGTTCTTCAAAACACACGGAAATCAAAAACATGTCAATCTTTACTACAAGTTTAGTCTGCTTTGATGACATTTTAGTCCTATTTGTAATTTAGAAGCATAATAAAATAAAAATAAGCTTCAGTCGCTTTCTCTTCTGTACCATTAAATATAAAAATCATTCATGCAGTTGTATTAATTCACTGATTAAATCATTTTACCTCAGTTTGATAAAGACGGGGTTAGAGGCTCACCTGGATCTGCACCTGATGGCGTCTCTTGAACCTCGCTCAAACCCGATGTTCTTCTGTAGTTCCAGTACAACAACAACACGCGGCAGCAGACGGAGGCCAGAGACGACCTGCACTGCCCCTGGTGTACGCTGAACTGCAGGAAGCTGTACAGTCTGCTGAAGCACCTCAAGCTGTCGCACTCGCGCTTCATCTTCAACTACGTGGTGAGACCGAATGACCCAGAGACAAAAAACCTGATCTGGATCACAGTAAACCACCTCGGCCGGCGTTTTCTGAATCCGCTCTTCCTGCGGTTCTTCCAGCCTCACGCCAAAGGAGCAAAGATCGAGGTTTCCATCAACGACTGCTACGACGGTTCGTACGCAGGAAACCCTCAGGACGTCCACCACCAGCCCGGCTTCGCCTTCAGCAGGAACGGCCCCGTCAAGAGGACCGTGGTCACACACGTCCTGGTCTGCAGGTAAACCCCGCCCCTCACTTTCTGTTCACCTGCTTCCTGCCGGGTTCAGCGTTCACCCGCCGTCTCCGTCCCGCAGACCCAAACGAATGAAGCCGAGTCTGTCTGAGTTCCTGGAGCCGGAGGACGGCGACCGGGAGCAGCACCAGCGGACGTACATCAGCGGACACAACCGGCTGTACTTCCACAGCGACAGCTGCCTGCCAATGAGGGCGCAGGAGATGGAGGTGGACAGCGAGGATGAGCGGGACCCCGACTGGCTGCGTGAGAAAACCGCCACGGTGGGTCGCCCTGCAGCTGGTACCGCTCTGCGACTGCTGAACGGGTGAAACCAGCGGAAGCCACAGCAAAGGCTGTTCAAAAATGACGCAACGTTGGCCCGTCCAGCAGGCGTAGAGGCAGACTTTGGAAAAAAAATAAATAATCAGGGTAAAATTATTACAGAAATAATCTTGTTAAAAGTTAAGCACAACACAAAGTATTCGCCTTTTTGTGACCAAGCTTTTATAACGGGTAGATAAAAGTTTATCTAGAGACTTTTACTGACGAGCCAACTTTACTTCACGAGTTTTGCAATGTTACTGCTAGCAAAGCCTTTCAGAGATCAAAACACTTTGATTTCTAATGAACATTTAACACTGGAACCACAAAGCAGTTTAAATATCCAAAATAAATAAACAAACAACAAATAAAATGAATTATGAAGTGATTATAAAAGCACCAGACCAAAGACTTCTGTCAGAAAAAACAATCATGAAATTATGACCTTGTTTCAAGTTATTATCAATCGATCTAAAAGGTTTATTTGCATAGCATATTTCTACAACAAGGCAGTTCAAAATGCTTTACATCATAAAAACACAAAGTTATAAAGTCAAAATTGAGAAAACTAGAAACAAACATCACATTTTGAGGGACATCAGGAAAATCATTGATGCAGATCAAATAAGTTGATCGTTTCATGTATTATGGTTCAAAATAAACTCTAACCAGGTATCCTGTTAGAGTTTATTTAACAAATGTTTAAATCAGAAATGTTTAAATCAGGTTCATTTAAACATTTCTAATTCTTCTGCTGTTAGCCAAGAAAATCAGAAAACAAGACGGTGACTTTCTGCTGTGAACAGTTTGGTTTCTGTTGACTGTGTTCTAACGTTTCCAGATTGGCGTGACAAGAATCACGCCAGAACGAGTGAAGAAAGCATGGAGATTTCTGCTGCTGGTCTGTTAACGTCTGATTAAACCCCCGGATTCCACCGGTTACTCCGCCATGTGCCGGAAAACTCAGGGAGACTACTTCCCTCTTTACATAAAGAAACGGAGAGGAAGTGGTTGAAAGAATTTAGAGATATGGAAACAGGGTGTTCATTTTAAAGTGCTGCTTCTGGTGGAGTCCCGGGGTTACAGCCGGTTCATATGTGACCCAAAGTGGGTGGTTTATGTATTTTAACCCCAGAAACTGGCGATCAACGTTTATTTTCTTGATTTGGTTCGTCCCAGAGACGAATCTGACTGAGCCGAAGTTCAATTTGTTTTTCATTTCAACTCTAATCAAATTTAATCAGTCAGAACAAATTTCGACCGTTTTTATAGGAATTAAAAGGAAAAGTTCTGATCCAAACCCACAGGCCGTCTGACCGATTTACTCTTCCCTGCAGCAAATCGAGGAGTTCACCGACGTCAACGAGGGCGAGAAGGAGATCATGAAGCTGTGGAACCTTTACGTCATGAAGCATGGGTGAGTACGTGGTTCTGTTCTGCAGCAGACCCGGTTCTGTCTCTATTTATTAAAGGTTGGAAGAAATGCCAGTCGATTATACCTAAATCCACTCGGTTATAAAATGAGTTTCCTCCTGGTGTAACTGAGGTTTTAATAACCTGAACAAGCGAAACTCTGTTGTTGGACTTTTATCATGAAACATTTATGGTAAGAACCTGAATCATTGTTGTCTTGAGAAATTCTGTTTAGTGATGTTTAATAAGATAAAAACCGACCAATACTTTACTATTTTCTGTTAATTCCACTAGAACATGACTGTTAGATTAATTGGTCATCCAGATGGTCTGATTTGCCCATCTAGTTTGACAGTTCTGTGATTAATTGGCGTCACGAACAGGACTTACATCCATCCCTACATCTGCAATCGTCCTTCCAACATGAATGAACACTTTCCGTTTGCTTTCTTTCCAGTTTTATCGCCGACAACCAGATGAACGAGGCCTGCCTGGTGTTCGCCGAGCACAACGCAACCGCCATCGTAGAGCACAGCCTGTGTCGCAACTTCCTGCTGCACCTGATCAGCATGCACGACTTCAACCTGATCAGCACGCTGACCATCGACCGGGCCATGGCCAGGCTCCGCCTCCTCCAGAGCCAGAAGACAAAGAGGGACAAAGGCCAGGAGGAGGAAGAGGAAGAGGAGGACTGGGAGACGGCCGTGGAGTCCCAGCCGGAGCCGGATCCCGATCCAGACACGGCCGAGTTCAAGCCCTGCAGCGAGGAGAGCCGAAACGGGCAGCAGTAAGAGGACGAGGAGGAAAACCAAATGTGAAGCAGCAGAACCCTGATATGGACAATCAAAGGCCCGAATCCGTAAAAACAGGAAGGACGACCCAAAGCGTCAATGAGACCGGAAGCTCCAGATCTTCAGGATTTTGGTTTTGATATTTTTAGGGTTTTTTACCTCTGAGATTCAAAGGTGCTACAACTTTCCAGTGAGGAAAATCCAACAACTTCAGCCTGAATATGTGCTTCTTCGACCAAACTTTAATCTTCCAGCAGCTTATTTACAGACTTCACATGCTTTGATATTTTTATTTTCAGTCATCAGTTACGAGATCATAAAGTCATCTTTTAATTTTTTTTTTTTCCTGACTCGTTTTAAACTTGTGTTTTCTCTCGGTGTTTATCCAGTTTAAAAATTGTGCCAGAGGTTCTGACTCTGCAGCTAAAGAAACTGATCCTGGATACGCTGAAACGGCAGATTCCTGGTTTCATCACTGGTGCTAAATGTAACCCATATTCCTCAGAAGCGACCTCTCGACTGTCTCACAGCGCCACCTACTGCCAGCACTCAGATTTCCGATTTTCTTAGGACCATTTTAGCTACTGAAGCAGCCTCTGGTTTGTAGTTTGAAGCCGTTAACCTGCAGTTTCCTAGTCTGTGGCTAAAACAAGGTGCTCTTTCTTTCTCTGGATGTTTGTACATAAACCTGTAGGTCGAACCAATTAGCTTTTGCTTTTCTTTAAATTAGTTTGGGAAAATGGAGCAGAATTTAGTTTCCGGACCAAAGGAGATTCAGTCACTTCCCATTTCCCGTTTTGCTGCTTCTTTTTGTTTTGTTGTTTTGTTTTCAATTCTTTCCTTGCATCCAGAACCTCCTGGATGAGCGCAGTCTGGACTCTAAAGCTGCCTTACTTTACCTGCTCCGTCCAAACAGATCCGGCTCCCCGGTGCAGACGACCCTCAGCTGATGAGTCCGTTTGTTTGGTTTTTGACTGGATCTTTTTATTTCTTCACAACACCAGCAGCATTTTGCACAAGATGGGAGGAGCCATGTCTAATAATAATAATATTAATATTAATTAAGAAAAGAAAAATAAGACTGGTCTTAAATAATGCTGTAAAAAACCAGCTTGACGATATAAACTTAGTCAAAATGGTTTTCTAATAAAGTAATAATGTGAAGAGCATCGTGTTTGTGTTTTAATCTTTTTCTGTTTAAATCCCTAATTTTCTCTTTGAGTTGTAGTTCTTCTACTTTACCACTAGAAAGAGGGAAGAATTGACAACAGGAAGTGGAAACTTAAATATTTTCTCCTTTATTTATATATATATAAAAAAAAAAAATTCCCTTCTCACCCACCGCGGGTGGTTCTTATCCTCTGAGCTCGGGTCCTCTACCAGAGGCCTGGGAGCTTGAGGGTTCTGCGCAGTATCTTTGCT
>CAEGAD010075398.1:0-34743 GCA_903067055.1 Poeciliopsis paucimaculata | reverse complement strand
ATATATATAGATAGATAGATAGATATATGTACAATTTAATGTTGTGTTTTTTGTTTCTTTTTTACCTCAGTTGGCTAATCACTTGAGCTACAAATTAGGCAAGATGTGTATAAAAATTATACGCATGAAGAATTACAGAAAAGTGATGCAACCATTGAAATGTTTGAGAAAAAAGGGCAGAACTGAATAAAATGAATAATACAAATGAAAACAGCAGCACAGACATTCATCCATAGCATCAATTCATTCCTTCGGCTAACTGACCACACACTGAGAGGAGGCCTGCTCCTCAACTCCTCGGCTCCCATTACCATGTGATTAACCTCCACAGGATTAGCCAGGGCAGCGAAGACAAGGGAAAGGTCAAAGGTCAGCGCTCAGACAGCTCCAACAGCATAAAGGGTGGCCTATTAAACAAAAGGCCATGCTAAAATCTGCCTCCCTGTCCTATGGCATCTTTCTGAAGCATGCTGTTGGCATTCACCTCACTGGACTCATCACTACATGTTAAACTCAAACAGCGTGGTCTCCTGACTTTCTATTGTGATAATGATAAAAATATTGTATTCAATTAAAAAAGGCACGTTGAAAGCACAAACACGCTCCCAAACACATGGTGAGTGCTTGAAGCCGTGAGACAAACCGCAGGTGGGGAGGACTTAAAGCGAGCCTACGCCAGAGGAGGTAATCATGAATAAACCATCACACTCTGGTTCTTGTGCGTGGCTGAGGCTTTTTAGCATCGCTTCTACAGTATAAAGCTGTTTTCAACAACTGGTAGGAAAATGGGTAAAAGAAAAAAAAAATCTAGGTTTTCCTTATTGAGCTTTACTTAAAGAAAAAAATCCAAATCTGTTGTTTCTCAGCTGGTTATCAAATAAAATCAGATTAATTTGATCCTTTACCCAAGTTTTACCCACCCCAATGTCTGCTGTGGTTTGGGTACTTTTTAAGAGCAGGTAGCTCATGGCAACCTGCCATTTGTGCTGTGTGACAGATGGGGGAAGTATGTGGGAATGTATTAACCTTTCCACCCAGACAAGGACAGTGTCTCCAACTTTGGCTATTTAAAGGGAGCTGGAGTTTTGTTCAACGTGTTTATTGATTTCATGACAAGCTGTCCAATGACATAAATCTTGAGACCTTTAAATTCTTTATTCATACCAGTTTACAAATAAAACCTGATAAGAATAAAATTAGAAACTCTTTCAAGTAATGTCAGTGAATTACTTCCTTATCTGCTGTCACATAGAAATAGCCTGAAGAAATATAATTTTCACAGCATTTCTGATTTACAGTGTTTTTATATCTTTGCTAATTGGCTACATGACCCACATCTGTTTTGAACAGAAAAGACTCTAGATAATGACAATACACTACACAACATGCCCAGAAGCTAAAGAGCAAGAGGAAAGAGATGGATTTGAGCTGATGGTGGAAAGTCAACAAACCCTCATCTTAACCCTAATGAGTGCTACTATTTTTCTGCAGGTAATCAGAAATGTAATATGTTTAATTAAGTTTTAGTTAGGACTATTATGTGTAAAATCACAAACATGTTTATGTGTTTTTCTCCTGTCAACTGAAATTAAACTACAGGCTTATTCTAGAACAGGTCTGATGAATTGTAGAAATATGTTGGTCATATTTAGTTTTAGTTTGTCACTGTCTTCACTTTTACCACAAGATACCTCTAAATCTAGTGCACTGTTTTTAAATGGCTCTGGTTTTAGTGTGTTTGATTTGTCTCAGAGAAAAAATGGCGTCACACCTGAGTTGAGTATGTTCTGGTTGGGAAAACAAGTAGCAATACAAGCTGATGGATGGGTGGATTAAATTATGTGCATTTAAACACTAAATTCAAGTTAATAAATAGAGGTTTTGTGTGGGTTTCCTCAGGTTTCATGAGCTAAAACCCCTCAGAAGTCCAAAATATGGTTTGTTAACAACTGTCACAACATTTTACATGATCCATAGTCGTATTGGATACTGAACTGCAGGTATACAGTAAGCACAATCTTATCATTTAGGAAAAAAAATGATAGACTGTATTTCCAACTTGAAAATACGACAGGAGTACATGCAGAATGCAACATGAAATGCTGTTTGTAGATTACTAACGGTGCCCCCTGGTGACCACAATGTAGAAAACATTCTGTCAATATTAACTTTAGTGTTATTGTCACAGCATGATAGAGAAGCAGCAAGAACGTCTCAAAATAAGAACCAGCTATAGATGTCGGGTCATATTTTTATCAAAAAACAGTTATTATTATTCACCATAGAATAGCTACACACAGTAAATCTCACCAAGACAGTCCTATGAACAGTTAGAAAACAGTGATTATATAAAAACACCTATTAGTATTCAAGAACAAAGAACACAAAATAGCTGAGACTATTCAATATATACATTTTGTTTTTCAGTATAGCATGCCAAAGCTGTGTGGAATTACTTCAGCTCAAATTAATTGTGTCCTAATCTATGACACTAATTACAAGATTGCTTGTCTAATCTGTTTTTCTGCTAATATGAGTAAATGAAACGAGCCAAGCGCAGCAGAAGAACAGAATGTGTTTTTTCTTCTCATACTGAAATAAAATCCAGCCATCAACATTCTCAGAGACAGTGGGATAAAAGCTGCTCGTGTTCTTCCTTTGTGATCTTATCTGATCGTTCTTTATCTCTTTACTTTATTTACCAAAAGACTCAAAAAGGAACATGCATTAAATCTCCCTTAAATCTGAGGCTCTTCAGAGCTTTCTGTGCTCACTCTTTTTATTAAAAAAGGCAAAGCTCTGGTTCAACTTTATGCTTCTTTTAGGCCATAAAACAATTTGTGCCAGCACGCACAAAAAGATGTTATAAGGGGCATACATGTACACTGTTTCTCACCCTGACGCACATCCACACGCACACATCCACAGAAGCAATCGCTTAGGGACTCTGAGACCTCGATAAGCTTCTGTAAATCAGACACCATCCAACAACAAATTTTATCCCCCCTCTCTCAGTGGGTGTTGGGTTACGACCTGTAGGTAGGAGGTTATTTATTGCTTTTGTCTCAGCCAGTGTTGGCTCCCGGCCACTCATCTATGGTTCTGGGGTACAAGAAAGCAGCAAAGGATTGCAGATCTCCAGAAGCTGCAGAGATTCTCGGCTCGATACTCCCCTCAGAGGCCCGTTTCTTAATGTCTCTTAATTTCTACTTTTTCAGTAATGGCTGAACCGAAATGAATCCAAGTGGACCTGAGGTGGAAGAATCCCTATCAATAAGTATAACTGTTAATGGGAAGTAAAGAAAGGAAGCTTAAGCAGCTAAAAGATTCCCAGGCCCATAAATATTTCCCAGAGGCTACTGCAAGAGCCTGCAGCCTGCTGGCCTGCTTCTTCTTCCAGCACATAATAAACAATGCTATTATCTGAGAAGTTCACTCCTTTCCTACAAAATTAGAACTTAGAAAACCCAGAAAAGTTTGAGTTCATAAAGTGGAAGAAAAAAAATACTGGTATGCCTCCATGTAGATAGTTTTTTATCCACTGTAAATGTGAGGAAGTTTAGTAGTTGTCATATTGTAGTCATTTACTGACATTCATTCCCTTATTTTTCTCATTTTATAGAGTGGCTAAGAGAAATGGTCTCTTAGCCAGTAGTCATTTTTCTACTGACCTCCAGAGAAACAGGAAGTCATGGATGCCAAAATAAACTTTGAGGAAAGGCATCTTTACTAGGACAGCCAAAAAGTGTGAAAAATTCAAACTTTAACATGGGACTTAAACTATAATTAGCTCAAGAAACTGTGCTGAGCATGTCTTCCCACTCCCCCCTTCTTCTTCTTTCTGAAAGGCAGTTTGGTTCAAGTAAACAAAACTAAAAACCAAAGTCAAAGAAGAAAAACAACATGAATTAATTAACTGATTGGAAAAAAGTTAGCAATGTTATTTACAAGTCATTTTGTGCAGTGAATTTTAAAACCAAGTTTCTGACTACTCTTCATTTTAGGATTACGTTTTTACTATCATTTCCAGATAGTTGCTCATGTGTTCAGATTAAGACATAAGGTTGTGACTCTGTATAACACAACCTCTATGGTTTGTCAATGAAGAAATCGTGCATGTTTACATCTGTCCAAACAGAATCGTAAAGGAAGCATCTGAAAAAAGAAACAAATTTGAGTCTCAGCAATGAAAGCATCTTCTGATGATGTTTGCCTCATTTGCTCTTATATTAAGCATCTATGGTTTTCATTAACATCTTTTGAAACAAACCTTTTCACAATGTTTGTTCCGTTCCAGCATGGCACCCCGTCACCAGAAGAAAGTCCCTGCAAACACATCTGATCTGCCAGGCCACCGTAGAATGTGCTGAAGGTACGCAGAGTCTTCAGAAAGTCTCTAAAAAAAGAGGTAGCCACATGTAAGCATGCATAGTGTTTACTTCTTCAAATCTAGTTAAACCTAAAAATAACTGCTGACTATCCCGTGTGTGTATGCCTTTGACTTCCACCTACTTTCTCATGACAGAAAGTGAATCGTCCGACCGCCTGTTCAGAGCTTTGAGCGGGATGGAGACTCTGCTGTTCGCGTCCTGGATGCTGACCGACTGAGCTGGCCTCCTGATTGATGTGCTGCACAGTTTGTGAACCTAATGCACAGTAAAACAGCCACAAATTTAATTTCGAAACACAGAGGGAAGAATGTGTATTTTGAGAACTGGATAACCTTGTTAAACATTACTGAGGCCTCAACTGTGAGATTTGTTTTAGATGGCTGAGTGATAACTATTTGTATTACGACCATTAGTGCAAGCTAAGGCTTTCAACTCCAATTTATCTCAATTTATGTCTGTCTGCCAAACAGCAGTTATTCATATCGTCCACTAGATGGAGATGTGGCGTCTTAGTTAGTGCACTGGAACTCGGTGTAGCTCAGGAACAAACATCTGTGGAATTCACTTTACAAAGAGATATAGAGCTTGGGGGGGAAACAAAACATTTGAAAAGGGGCCTTTAGTGTCCATCTTTTCTGGAAGGTGAAGGGAAAAGACCACCTATAAAATATGATAAATGAGTGGCAGCTCTGGTGGTTTTTCCCCTATATAGACCAAGTCCTCCTGTATCTGTAGGTTTATATACTTTTAGCTCCTTGCAGCGACCCGCACAGATATCTTTAAGGCAATTTACCCTTTTCTTCTTCAGACTATCTGTTTTGTACATACATGAGAAATTATCTTTGGCCTAAAGACTCCATACCTCTCTAACATGGAGCAAGCAGCTCCATAATAAAAATTGCTCCAGGCCAGTGTGAAGCACTTTATTTTTTGTTTATCCAATCACAGCTGTGGGTGACAGTGGGTTCACCTTCTATAAAGAGCCCCAAGATACATTCAAAACTACCATCAAAAGCAATTTTACATCTCTGCTCATGATCTAAACCTGTGCCGAGAGGCGAGGTCCATTTTTCTGAGCATGCCCGATAGCATCATGAAGCATCGTGTGTGCTCCCAGAAGCACTTGCTCCAAATCCTGAGCTCCATGCATCCTTGCTGACAGTTCCTCCAGCGAGCGAACAAACTCCCTCCAGTGGGCGTCAATCTCTGCCATGCTCGCCAGACACCCCCGCATTACGTTGAGGCAGTAGCCCATGCAGGGCTTGGAATGGGTAATGCCCTGTGGAGGGAAGAGCGCCGAGATTAGCGCTGCCAGTAAACACGCTTCATTAACTCAGATCAATAGACTTACATCATAGAAATGAAACCACACCTGACAATGAGGACAGTACAGCATCTTGAGCAGGGCCCGCCTGCATTCACGGCTCAGCTGTAAATGGTCCGTGGTGTTAATGACCTCGATGCCGAGGTGCAGAGCCTGCAGCAGCAGTTTCCCAGAGACCCCAGAGGTAGCAATCTGATCGGCGAAGAGGTCCGGCACCGTGCCAAATGGTTTGATAACGCGGTTGAGTGACCTCACACACTCAGCATAGCCTGGTGACGTGTCACCGACACCTGGGCTTATGTAGTGATTGTAGACCAGCGGGAGGAGAGCGTCGAAGAAGCGCTGCACAAACTCATCAACGTTGAGCTCAGAACCCAGCAGGAAGAGACCGACGTCGGTGAAGAGCTCCCTCACTGAGCCGGCAGCAGGATCAGCTATTTTCTGATAAGACACCTGGAGGACGACGTTGGTGTGATTCTCCGCCTGCCTCATCAAAACCTCAAAGGTCTCTGTGGAATACAAAACAGCAGAGACAAATCAAGACTGAGAGATAAAAGAACGAGGAGATGCCGCAGCTAGTTTTAACATATCATCTTGAGCATCGGGCCTGCTTTGCTGCTTGTTGAGAGTTTTAGAAAAGGAAAAAAAAAAAAGAGAGAGAGAAGTACAAAAGTTCAAAAGAAAAGAGAAATGAGGAGAATAATGTTATTCCCAGCAGGGGCTGCAGCTCCCTGAGGTTTCTTCTTCTAGAAAGCAAGGAGCAAACATGTAGTGAAGCAATTTCTTCTCTAACCTAAGATTTTGCTGACAAAAACGGAAATAGAAGGGTACAAACTTCAGAGAAGAAACAGTGGTGATAAAATATTTGTTTCAGAACAATGTAAATGTGCCATCTTTATAGCAGCACTCCAGTGAGACGCATGTACAACCACTAAAAACAGCAAGAAGTTGAAGGGTAAGGCTGGGCTGGCCACCAATAACAAAGTGTGACATGGTGCTAAAAAGCTACGGTTAAAATGTCTTCTGCCGGTTAAAAGTCATTCAGATGAGGAACCATAAAATGATCTGGAGTAACCAGAGTTTTTTTCCAGCTCCATGGAGTATAGAGTAACACAGCGCTGCCCCTTCCCCACCTGTTGCTTTGCACTACCAACCAACTGCTTAAAAGAAGACTGCAGCACTTTTCCTTCACTGCACATATGGAAATATGCATGTTTGGAACCATTTCTGGTTCTGATGATAATACATGAATAGTCAGCGTTTGGAAAATAAAGGAGCTTCTATAGCATTAAAAGTGAAGCTGTTTTTAAACTATAGTTGTCTGAGGTATCACTGGAAGAGGGGAATGTCAAAAAGGGATTGAATTTACCAGGTGTTTATTTTTTAACTCTGCTTGAGGGTATGTAAAATAGCTTTTGTAACAGAAGTTTGTTTTAGATTCATGTGCAAATATTTCTATACGGTGGAAGTATGGCATTTCTACTCAAAGTTACACCTTGAAAACCTCAAAAGGACCCATTCCTAATGACAGGCAAAGCAGAAGATATATATTATAAAAAATGTTACACTCTTGCCTAAGTTTGCACAACATTTGGCATGGTAATTATTCTACACTGAAATAAGCTGTAGTCATTAACAAGAAGCTAATTGGTTTACTTTAGGTCAAAGATGGAGGAAAATGTAAGATCCGGGAGAGTAAGCACCTCACCATCTGGTTTGGCAACTTGTGTTTTTTCCACATAACAGACGACTTTTAAATGTGAGAATTAAAAAGAAAATTTAAAGACCTCACCAAATCGTTGTAGAAGAATCATAATCTCTGATTTGAGAAATCTTCGGAGGCTCAATAAGTTTACGGTTTGCCTTAAACATTTAGGGGAGCATGTTGTATGGATGCAGAGCACACCTTATCTAAAAGAGCCGATAAATCTATGTAATTTAAAAGCCGCTTCAGGACACTTCTCCCCCTTGTCTCTGCCTCTTTTTTCTGTGAATAAAGGCTATAATTGTCCAAAGTTCTGCATTTTTGTAAAGACAGCAGTTCTGGTACAAATAACACATTTGTGCACCACTTGTGTCAGCAACACCCAAGAGACTAGGTTTTGCTGGCTCTCCAAGACCTTTTTCACACAGTAAAGTGTAATCTAAGCACACAAAAAAATTCACTGCAACAACAAGCTCGCTTTCATCCTTTTGTCACTCTTTGCTCATATTTATCTCAACTAATACCTGATCCACGGCTATTTTCGGATCATGTGCTTGTCATGAGCTGTGAGGTAATAGATGGGGGCGAGCACACAGAGCTGGCCAGGGGCTGAGTCTGAGAAACAGGGGGCAGCCAATGTGATGAGGTCTTCCACAGCCAAAATGCAGAGTAATATGCACTCATGAGAAAAGTCTGACCAAAAAGCCCCCCTTGCGAGGGCCACCGCAAGGGGAAACAGAGAGGGGGTCTGTCATGCCTGCAGGCAACAGCTCAGGCGGGAACATTAAACTTGGAGGTACCAGGAACCGAGTCTTATCACAGCCCCTCTGTGATCTTGCCTCAATGTGTTATGTCTAACAAGATCAGAGTCTGAAAGAAGTGTTTTTGTGTGAAAACACAAAAAGAACTCAGCACCTCCTACACAACAAGCTTTGTGGTCACAGAGCAAAGCAAATATCAGACAGGGAATCTGCAAAAGCAGAGAGAAAAGCAAAAAAATCTGTTCATGTGTGAGTGGATGAAACAGAACGTCGCCTCACCCATGGCACAATATGAGACCACAGAGACGCTGAGATTATTATGGACATTAGGAACAGGATTCTGAACATCACATGTATATTATAAATGTTGTGGATCCCATCTGTCAAAATAGAGCAATTTTAAGAGAAGATTGTTAAATGCTCTCTCATTGAGAACAGAAATGTTGTATTTTAATAACAATAATGGAACTTTTCATGTACTTTTTATTTTATTTATATTTTTATAGTTGTCAATTTATAAAAAATCTTGATCAAATCTTGAAAATGATGTGTCGTCTAATAATTTAAGAATCACTCTGAGTATAAGCACATCTAAAAAATTTACATATTGTGGAAAAAGTTAAATATTTTTTGTCACTCACTTCAGAAAGAGTCTCATGTATGATGTAGCTTTATTACACATAGAGTGAAATATTTAAAGCCCTTATTCCTTGTCATTTTAGTGATTATGGCTTACAGAAAATGAAAACCCAAAACTCGTAAATTTAGAATACAAATATTACATTTGAATCAGAAATGGCAGGTTTCTGAAACCTTGTTCATTTCTATGCACCCAGTAGCTCCTTCTGCATTAATTACTGCATCGAAGCAGCGTAGCATGGAGATGATCACTCTTTGGCACAGCTGAGGTGATTTAAGCCCATGTTGCTTTGAAAGCAGGTCTGGTTTCTCTCATCTTCTTCTATGGTCAATCAAGTACCATGGACTGAACCAGCCTTTTTTCTAACTTTAACAGTGTGGACAGATGTAAAGTCCTGATTGATAAAGAGATCAGCTTCTCCATAAAAGTGTCAGCCGTTATCCATACAACAAATTTCACTTTTTCACAATATTCTAATTTTACAGCAAAGAGGACAGCGAGAAACAACATCTGCTAGATGGAGGCCTCGACCAGTAGGCTTCAGGTGAAGCCTGAGGACATAAATGATATGAGGAGAAAGCCTAAAAAATACAAGATTATGTTGATTTTTTTCAGCTGAAATAATCAAGCCTGTCTAAAAAATCTTTTTTATATTCTGCAACCAACAGGCTTGAAAATGCAAGCAATTACTATACTTTAAGCTCAAAATATAGCAAAGTTTGCATATTTAGACCAACTATCACTCTTAAAAACCTGCCAGCCAAGAAAATAGTGCAACAGCTTAAATCAATGTCAATTTTATTTCTTTAACATGTTTAAAAACATAAAGTACTTTTTCTGAGTTATTAAAAATAGCGTAGAGAGAGTACAAATCAATTAAATAAATACAAATAAACAGATTAAACCTATAAATCAAACTACAAAACAATACAACAATATTAGCCTAAAAACAACTCCACAAGGAGACTCAAATTACAAGCCAAAAAGTGACAAGCAGACTGTTTGGACTCAGCAGTGTGAATATGGAGAGGCAGGTTATTCCAGACTCTAAAGGCTGACAATTCCTCTGTGCTTCAGTTTTGACCTGTGCTGCCCTAACAGCGTCTGGCTGGACAATGTTAATCATACCAGAAAACCATGATATGCTGTAGTAGACAGACAAAAACCGCAATGAAATATAGAAAGATATTTTTAAAGCCATTTTTCTTTCAAGAACATAAGTATTGCATTCTTTGTTCATTAGAAGGAGATTCATTAGAAAGCCAAACTCACTCCTTCGCTTGTGGATTGTTTAGTGTCAGAGATCAGACTGATATAAAGGGAAATGCTTGTGTTTCTGGTATGTGGAAGATGTGGAAGAACAGCTGAAACTTTACCAAGATTTGTTAAACTTTTACTAAACTGGCTGTTTATTTCTGCATTTAGCAGCCTGTTTCATGCCCAGAGCATTTGACAGCCCATTAAAGGTTTGAACGTTTTAATTGTTAAATAACTTTAAGAAATTCTAACAAAAGCAGATACTGCATTTTATAAATTAAGACTTTTAGCAATCATGAAAGGTTGGGGAGTGATACTGGAATAGAGACATACCATGTAATTGTAGTATCATGTTTTCTTGCATGAGAAGGTACAGTAGAAATTATTAAGTGTTCAACGTTGCTTCTGCCACAAGAGGGCGATCTATTTCACTTTTTATTCTATACAGATTAAATGCGAGGAGGAAGGTGGCATGATATAGTTTTCAGTCCTGAGGAAGGTTGTACTGTTTAAATAAAAAAAAATTTCCTCTTCTTCTTTCTGTATTGATCTACTCTAGATGTTTCTTTCAAAAGACCAAAACCTGACCACAGCCCATTCAGAGTAGTATGTTTACATTAGGATCAGGATAGGCACACCTTTCCAAGTTGGCAGTGGGAATCATTTACATGTGATTTGTTCTTTTCAAATCCCATTGGATTTGCTGTAGCTCCAAATCCTTAAAACTGCTGCTACAACTGGCTTAACAAGCATTTATGCTGGCACTGTTCATGTATATATTTGTATTCATAAATCTGTCACCGAGGTAGGGGATCAGTCAGCAAGAAGATAAATACTACAAGCCTTTGTAGTTCAAGACCCTTTCGACACAGACAAAAAAAACCAAAAGCGCTTGCTCTCTCATACTCAATCTGAATAAGCGCAGTGATGGCTGACACAGTGAGTGCTCTGAACTGAGCTGCATCCCTAAAAGTGGACTGCAATGCGTGAACAGAGCACATCAACGTGAGCCGGTTTTGTTTGAAACTTGCCTTGCTTTCAGGTTTCCAGCTCTCAAATGCCACCAGCTGACCTCAGACGAGCTGCCGAGCAACGCAAAGATGGCTTTTATTAATGTGATTCATCCTCTGCTGAATGGCTGTGACCACAACAGAGGAGCCCGGTGACATCTGATAGGCTGCAGAAAAGGCCATTCTCCATCTGGAGAGGATGAGTCAGCGGCGCTATGGGTTCAGCTCATCCCGAGGAAAAAAGAAAACATGCTCACAATGGAAGTCTATGACTTCCAGGGCCACACGGTTAGTACAGGAAACAGGAAACTGTGAGTTCTTTGTGACGTGTTAAAAGATGAAAATAAGGGGTTCCTTTAAGCTGTTGTTTTATGATGAGGTCTGGTGTTTCAGTAGATATAATTGTAGCTAAAGTATATCAAGCAACAATGAATATAACTTTTAAAG
The DNA here is from genome assembly GCA_903067055.1 of Poeciliopsis paucimaculata. NCBI lineage: Eukaryota > Metazoa > Chordata > Actinopteri > Cyprinodontiformes > Poeciliidae > Poeciliopsis > Poeciliopsis paucimaculata. The sequence continues at coordinate 23,208 of CAEGAD010075398.1, read as the reverse complement.
AAGCTGGCTAGTGTTTATTTCTTCCTTCTAGGCAGTAGCAAAACATAAAACTATGGCATAATTTTTCTATTCTCATTTTCTCTCAAGTGTTGCAGACAGATTCAATAACCACAGTGACAAAGTAACATACACTGATAATTGATTGCTCAGTTAGGTCTAATATATGCTGTTGATAAATCACTATTTTAATGTTAATAAATGAAGGGTAACAAAATACATTGACATTTTAAAATTTGTTTTAAGAATTAAAAACATGAATTTTTGGATTTTTTTTTTTTTTTTTTTTTTTCATTCGCAAAGATATTTGGTTATGTAAGATAAAGAAGCATCCATCATTTTTGAATTGTTTGGATGGCAGCATTTTTGGGTACTTGAGAAAAAAAAAATGGTGACACATTGACAGACAAGATACGCAAGCACTGTGAAAATATCACACCTTGCTCTTCAGCCAATGCAAAAAATATGCCAATCTTGTATCATGAGCATCTGGAATGTTCATTTACAAGACCACAAAGAAAAAGACTGGGAGCTACCAGCAACTCTTTAGTCTGTTGAGGTGAAATCATTCATTCACTTCACCTGAGAGGAGAGCAGTTGGTAGATTTAAACCCCCTGTTTGAGTATCATCACTGAAGTGAGGCCGAGATCATTTCCTAGCAATCCAATTTTAATGTAAATGATGAAGTATAAGGGTTTAACACGTTTCCTGTCTCTGAATCAGATATAGGAAACTTCAAATACACTACACTGACAAACCAACAGCATCTCGACGGCCTGTTTCAGCCCCTCTTCTGAATCCTTTAAAATACAACAGCAATTCTAAAGAGTAGCCGAGCAAAGAAGAGGACATTGCAAAATTGGATTCTGTTAAAGATGAAGTTTAACAGAAGCCAGTTTTGTTGCATCACCAATGGAGATGTTGGATATGAATCTACAGTAAGTGTCACAAACAACAACACAAATAAACATCATGTCTGTCAATTATGCATTTAAAGTCCAGAGTTTTAAAAGGAGAGCAGCTGATACCCAGACTGTCTGACTGAGCATATTTTGTCTCTGGACTCCACTGCCTGACACATCAGAACAGTTTCTGAAGGTGGGGCTGAAGAAGCAAAATGCTTCTCAGTAAATGCATTTTTAAACTGTGTTATCTCAAGGCTTTACACCAACAGCACACAAAAAACACTTACTGTAAGGACAAGAGTGATAAGAATGTTTCCAAGCTAAAGACAAAAAAAGAACTTCGATTTTAAACTATTTTACCACATGTAAATCAAGAATTGTTTTTTTTCTACCTGCAGTCCCTATAAGAGGCATTACATTTTTAAAGCACCAATCACATTTCTAGAAAAAAACTACACCCTGAAGGATTGTCAGAGGACAGATAAGATTTTTATATGCTTCTTCTGCCATGGGCAAGATTAAATTTTACACAAGCGTACATATTTTAGCTGTTTGCAACAGCATTCAGTCTGTTGCAAACAGCAACAGACCTGCAGGTCTCATGTTATTTATCTAAAATAAGTTGTCTCAAACACTGAAAAAAGATAAAGCAGCATTATCAAAACAGGCATCAAGACATGCAAACACGTGCGCCATATGAAAGCCTGCCAAGTGTTTCCAGGAGACTGAGGAGAGCCAGAATGGGTTCTCTAGAAAACATGAGTGAGTTCATCATACCTGTTGCTCTGACTTAAAAAACAAACCACTGACTTAAAATCAGTCTTTCATCTTCTGCGTGGGTCGGGATGTGCAGAGGCACGCAGGAGTAGGGGGGGTCCACAAATCTGATTTCTGTCTGTAAAAAATGTTTCTCTGCACATTGTTTTTTTCAACAAAACAACAGAACTCCTGCAAACAGCAACAGACTGAATGCTGTGACCTGCAGGTGTCAGGGATGGAAAAGAGCTTGAAAATCGGTATAAATAAGATCTTAGATGTTTTCTTTTCAGCCGTCTGTATTTGGTTTAAATAAAGAAAGTATTGTGCAGAAGTGTAGTTGCCTGCTCAGAGGGGCTTCGGAGAGGAGAGGAGAGGAGAGGTTCAGAGAGGAGAGGTTCGGGGATCGGATCGGATCGGATCGGATGGGATCGGATCGGATCGGATGGGATGGGATGGGATGGGATGGGATCGGATCGGATCGGAGAGGAGAGGAGAGGAGAGGAGAGGAGAGGAGAGGAGAGGAGAGGAAAGGAAAGGAAAGGAAAGGAAAGGAAAGGAAAGGAAAGGAAAGGAAAGGAAATGAGTTCATATGATGGACTTTTTTTAAAACTAATGTAAAATCTCTTATCTCTTTCCACTTCCTCTTCCACATCAATACACATACTCCTCATATCGTACATTAGCATTTACCAAACAAAGATTTAGCCAAAGAAAACTTGGCCCTGGAGTAATAAATCTGCCTACCTTAGCTATAATAAACAGACGTTTCTTCCTGTTTCTGTCTGTTATTTTTCTGTGTGAGTCATGTTTCTCTCCATCCATCTCTGCTCTCTCTTTTCCCCAGAAGGCTTAAAAGTCAATATTTGAGGATCTGTTGCAGCTCTTGAGCACTTCAAAGAGCACGGAGCTCGCTGTGAACACAGCCTTTAATATGCTGTTCAGGAAAAGAAGCATAAAGAGTCAATAAGCAGACAAAATGATCGTGCAGAAAGATGTACTTTTGTATTTGTGGATTTTCACAACCCATGTTGCAAGGCCACAATTCTGTTTACACAGTCAAATGGCAATGACCTGGCTACAGCTACGTTTGAGATATAACTTGGGCAAATGAACGCAAGACGTTCTTGAGAAATAAAAAATATGACTGTGAGCTGTTGTGCAGGGTTAAAGATCTTTTCATACATGCTGAAAAACCACAGGTCAGTTGAGCAGTCCTTGACAGTTTCTCTCTGTGCACACAGCGAAAAAGGGGTCAGCTGTGATGGTAGAAAACCCTGAGTGAAAATAATAATATCATAATAAAGCTTTCATTAGCTTTCAAAGGTGTCTCTGTGTGAGGCTGTTAAAGGTTTCCTGTGGCTGACCTCAGTGAACTGCTGGATGCCAGTGAAGGAGTACACTGAGCTTTCAAGAGCCTGAACAGAGGAACTGCAACACACAGCATGCCAGTGATTACTCTGCTGAGCTGGATAATTGCATTACTTGTGTGACATGTAGGTTCAAAAGTCAGATTCAAAATTTTCAGCCTAGATATATGTCCACTATGTTAGAGTGAACATTTCTAAAGGGTCTATTTTATTTAGAAGCAAGTTTAAATTACATTAATTTATCTTTAAATCTACTCAGACCGACTGAGTTGCTCTCATACAAGCAGTAAGGTATTTTATCTAAGACTGCCATTAAATCATCCACAGTTCAAGCAGCAATAACTTTTCCCACACCTTTCTGGCAGGTTCAGACATCCCTATTTTTCAGAAGGCATTTTGTTCTTTTGATGTCTGATAGGATTCAAGGATCCTTCCAGATCACATTTTGTAGATGCTTAAAGTCAAAGTGAATTGCTTGGCCTCATTATGATGAGCTGTTCCGGACATGACCTGCTCCCTACGCTCACATTATCCTCAAGATATTTAGATAAACTGAAAAGTAAAAAAAAACTAGCTCATGTCTCTCTGTTACCTCTAGGCTTGAATTTGGCAGTTTGATATAATATCGATGTCCTGGCGTTCTCAAATAAAATCTACAGCTCATTCAAAACCCTGCAGCCAGAGTATTCACATGAACAAATAAAATATGCCAAATCCATCCTGTGTGAATATGACAAACCAATAGGAGTCTTATCCTGGTATAAAGCACTCTGAACTTCAAACAGCATGAATATGTAATTTGTCCCATAGAGATAAAGATGTGTGAGGAGATGCTTCAAAAACACTGCTTCAAAAACTCTGCTAATAACAATAAAAGTTAACTGTGATCAATTTTAATGCATAAAAGAAGTTGTTTTTAGTTGGATAAAACAGCTTGAGGTGGGTGTCGTTATGTCTCAACATATCTTAAAATTTCAGCTGTGCTTGACAAATGTTAGCAAAAACCCATGACAATATGACAAGAAATACTCTTTGCCCTGAATTATGGTGGGCTATGTTTTGTTTTAAAGCTATGATTTTATGTCAGTACAATATGATAAATTTGTGATGGCAATTTCACTTTTTTTTCTTTAATTTCACACCCTTCTTCTACCACATCTCTGACACTGACACTGATAGAAAGATGATCCATTTAGCTACATTTAAATACCTTTTATATCCCATTTCATTGCCAAATGATCACATCTGGCATCTTAAAAAAGGACACTAGACGACCAAATTGTTTTCTCTAGGGTGTTGCACAGACACTCCTACCCTTTGAAAATAATGTTGCCATGAATTAGTGATTTATTTATTGTGACCCTGTTTAGTTTGCACTACAGCATTTATAGACTTATTTACTTGTTGCTCGACAGGCTTTTTCGACACGTAAAAGCCATAAAAAAGGTTAGACCACAAAAACAAGTTGATAAAAACATAACACTCATCAATATTATACAAGAACCAATAAACTCATAGATAAACTCACCATGGCGAGTTTATCTAAGGGTTATCCTAACTCTATTCCTAACACCTGATGGTAAGCAAATTATTAATGTGTGTGGTCTATTCTAAAGATAAGACTACTTTCTTAAGGGGTAACCATACTTAAAATGGGATTCAAATGTTTATATCACACATCCTTATCAGACACTGGACGTCCCGCTCTAAAAACAACGTTCATTTGTCACTCATGCCAGCATATTAATGATAAGGAGAGCAATTACACCATTATATAAGCCACGTAGCAGAGAAGGGCAGGGGAAGGGAAGAGAGACGGAGCAGACAGAAGGCTTGGTGTATTTCTGTGTTTAGGATTTCATCGCCCATTCGACTGCAGAGCCTAATCCCCGGAGACCTGGATCTTACTTAGTAAATACTTCCTGCCATCTGACTGACAGAATTGATTTGTCCTCAGCAAGCATCTACAGTGTAACAGAGAAATGTAACATTGAAAAGGGAAGACTGAGTAACAACATCAGCTTTAGGTTTGGTTTGCATGCTCTTTAAGACCACAGATGTTTAACTCCAATGGCTTGGCTTTCATCTAGATAACATAATGTAGGTCTATGAAAAGCAGGGGAAACATAGTTTAAATTTGTCCCGGAGACTTCCTGTTGAGCTGCAGTGTGCTGTATCGTCTCAAAAATGGCCTTAGGACAACGAGCAGTAGCCATAAATCTCCATTTCAAACAGGCACACAAGAGACAATGCAAAGTGCTGACAAGTCTGTGTATTTTTAGGGCTCATCTCTATGCAGCAAGTGGCTGCAGTGCAGTAGGAAGAAAATGTGTGAAGTTCTAATGGCAAGAGACCTAAATGTAAGACAAAGAAAGTCATGTGGGCAGATTCCACTGATGTTCTCTACTTATTAAGAGCTAGAGCATCTTCAGCACCTCGTACAACTGCTGGTTTTCTGTGGAAAGTTGAAGACAAAATCCAGGGGGATTTATTAACTGAATGCTTATGAAATCACATTCCTGACCTAAAAATCTGATCAGACTTCTTCATACATGAAAAGTGGTGATCTGAGCTCTGAACTTTTCTTAGCACTTCTGTCAGTTCTTTGTAATTTAAATCTGCTGCACACGGTAACGGCCATTGTCCCAATAAAATACGAACCTATATTATGCAGTTGAGTCCAAAATTATTCACACTGAGGGGCAGTGTGAATAATTGGGATGTTTCAATTCTGCCAATAGTTTTCTTCTGACTGAATGTAACATCAAGGTTCAGCCTAAGCCCTGAAACTGGAGCTTCAGGGGCCTGGAGCTAAATATTAAGGTGAAAGGATGGAGGCCTTCCAACCTCTAAAACTTCAAAACACCTGTAGAAACCTGGTAAAAGGGAAATAACGTTTTTTTTTTTCTCTCTCTCTCTCTAAAGATATATCAGCTAGAATACCAAGAAGTTACCCAACCAGTTAAAGAAATGCTTCAAATAACCCAGGTTTGTGGACCTGTAGGTCATGTCCATTGTTAATTCATCGGCTGAATATTTGAACTAAGCCTGAACGTGTTAATTATTGAACATTTGCGGTTCTGATGGACAAATTCTGTTACCCTTTACAGAGTCAGAGAACAGGTTGAAGTTCAATCTATCACCTTTGAATAAAAGAGAGGTCACTTCCATTCACCCCCAACTTAATTTTATGTGGAATGTTTCCAAGCTCCTTGTTCGAAAATACAGAATTACTTCCCAACATTTTATAGACGTACCGACAACAGAAGACGATAAAAGAGTCACAAAAAGACCTCACTAAGTACTTCAGACAGAAGATGTAAGAAATGACAGGGGAAAACAGCCACTTTGACTTTGTGGCAGTCCCACGTCTGGACTGCTGAAGGCTTTTGACTCTGAATAATCCTGCTTCCTTCTAAATCCTTATCCTCTGACTTCAAACACTGCGCAAAGACCTTTAACAGAATCTGGCATCCTCCCAGCCTTCTCTCGTTCAGCAGTTCAGTAATTCATTCTTTTTCTGTGCTTTCTTTCCCACTTTCTGTCCCTCCCTTGGATCAACTGTCCAGCCTTGAATCACAAAGCCAAGCCTGAATTCTGTGGGAATAGTGCAGTGAGGCCTCTGCAAAGCAAGATTGTGCACCCACATCAATACACACATTAATGCACCTCTGGTGAATAGCTAAACTGGAAAAAAAGAAATGTTTGTGGACCTGTTGGTAAGGGAAAGACTCACATTCAAAAAAGCACAGACTAACTTGGAAAATATCTGTTGGGTAGAGTACAAAAACTGGAACAACTTTTGAGTATCTTGCAAAAGTATTTACAGCCCTTAAAATTCAGCATGTTTCAAGTTAAAAGCACCTGTATTTATTTTATTAGGATTGTTTTGTAATAGACATTTGTGTCCGCTATAATTGTAAAGCGGATAAATGGTTTTCAGCATTTCCTACAAACAAGCATCTGTAAAATGTGTCCAAACCTTTTAAAACCAACTAGAGCTGAAATTACAGCTGCTAGACTTTTTAGGTTTTGTCTCTATTGGTTGTGCAGATTAAGAAACAAAAAATGTTTACCCATTCTTCTTTATAAAATAATTCGAGCTCCGTTAAATTAAACAGAGAGTGTATCCAAACAGAAATTGAACCTTTACAGCAGCACATTTTTGTGCCTTTTATCAGGACATCATCATGCCATGTGCTTAGCTCCCTCTCTCTTAAAATCATTTGTAAAAAAAAATTCTCACAGCATTATGCTGTAAAACATTATGCTGGAAGAGCAGGTAGTGTTGTTTTTAATATACATTCTCAGAAACACTCCTTCCTGTCCTCTTGTACGACTGTCACTGACCAAAGCGAGAGAAAGAAACACGCAACTTTTTTTTTTCTTTTATTATTATTGTTTTGAGTATCTTGCAAAAGCATTTAGTTTCTTTTGATCGAAGTACTAATTTCCACATTTTGCTTTGTCTCCTGGAGCTTTTGGCAAGCTGGGAGACAACAAACCCTAAAGATTCTTGGTGTGAACGACTCACAGCTGTCCAATCAAAAGAATCTGTGACCAGTGTGATCGATTTCTAAAGTCACTCCAGAGTTATCATGAACCTGTCAGGCGATTCCCTATTTCATGATGTTTGTCTGTAGTTCTTTTTATTTCCAGTATTAAGTAGAACCTGTTGCTGCTTTCAAATTCTCTATAGCTTCATGCCTTACCTGTGCCAGCTGTTCCTTGGTTTATTATATCTAAAGTCAACTGGTTGCATAAAATTTCACGTGGGTATATGAAAGTAAACATACATGCATGTTCCACCTTTTGAACATTTATTTGTAAAAAATAAAAAAAATAAATTAAAAAAAAAATATATATATATATATATTTTACAAGGGAGGCAAAAAGAATTTTCACATAATGTCAAGTTAGTTTAGACTGCTTTTTTTTTTCTTTTTTTTTTTTAAATTGGATTATGTGTTACTTCATATAATACTTTCAGGTTTCAGGTAGTTCAATATGAGAAAGCCTGAAATACCATGCAGGATACCTTGGAGTAACATGAAGTCCATGTCTAACACAAAGCATGCAGAGTCCTATAAAAAGCAGCATATTTTCCTCGACTAAGGCAAGCAGCCAATTTGTGACCAACATAGAAATTTTACTGGAAGCAAAGAGTGCATTGCTGAAGTCAATGATGCAGAGCCACCCGTGGTTAGTCACAGCACAATATCTGTCTCTAGTAGGAAATTACTATTTTAGACAGTAAAATGCGAATTACCAAGAAGTCGCCAGCTAAATGAATCGGCGGCTTTCACTCCACTTTTAGAACATTGTTTTGCATATTTCTTAGCAGGTCTTTGTAATCCCAGTATAATATTAAAGTCCAAAAAAAGTGAGAAAACAAAATAAGATTGTAATTAAAATTCCACATTTTATATGTTGTAGCTGCCACGGTCACTGCAATAAAATTAGTATTCTTATAATAAACTACAGTGGTTTTACCAATAAGAACAATTACGCATGTTTATATTTTTTTTTTTTAAAAGGCATCTGTCAGAGCTGTTAGTAACAGCAGGGTTAATTTGCCATTTTCTGTGTTTTTAAATACTGACTTTAACAAAGAGATTGCTGTTGTCATTCTATAACATTTCAGTTGAACTACTGTCCAGATTTGACTTGCTGGTGTGCTTTTGATCACTGTCTTTCTGTGACACACAGGTCCTTAGAGGTGACCTGAAGACTGGATATTCTCCTTCAGGATTTTCACCAAGAAAGTAGAATTTGTCAAAGTCCAGAAGCAATAAAGCAGCCCGCACCATCACACTAATACCACTGTGTTTAATTGTAGTTTAACATTATTTTTCTGGGATGTAGTGTTTCACTATGTCATGAACAACCACCTTCGCTGAAGTGATTGAAGCCTACAGTGCTTTAGATGTGATTTAGTTTGTTTTTGTAACTTTCTGAATGAGTCATTTATGCATTCTTTGAGTAATTTTGGAAGGCCGGCCACTCCCAGGACGTTTCACCACTATTTCATGTTTTCTCACTGGCTATTACTGTGGTTCACTGGAGACCTAAAGCCTTAGAGATGACTCTTTCATTCAGATTGATCCGTTGCTTTTGGGATCATTTAGTCTACTTATGTTTTGGTCACTTCGTGGTTGTACAGGTCTGGCAATAGTCAGACTTGAGTGTGACTAAAGAAGTTAAACTCAGCTCTCAAAACATTATGGTTAATCACAGTTAATTTAAGGTTTACCAAGGGAGGCAAAAAGAATTTTCACATAATGTCAAGTTAGTTTAGACTGTTTTTGCCCCCAAATTAATGAAATAATCATTATAAATATGCCTTTTGCATTTACTCAGATGATCTTTGTCTGAAATTACAGTCTGATGATCTCAAAAATGTAAAGACCACATAAATTCAAAAACGGCATATCTAAAGGACACAAGACATTTGCACAGGAGTGTAAAAGTAGATGTAACGAATACTGTCTGAAAGACTCTCTTTTAAATAACAGTTAATAATCAAATAATCAAAGATCACCAGTACTGATGTTAATTAATGAAGTAATTTGAAGATTGCTTAAATTATTTTCTTAATGATTATTCAAATGAGTATTATGAAGTCTTTATTAAACAAAGTCCAATAGAAAACATTTGATGCAAAGGGTTTTGAGATCACATTTTCGTGTTAAATAATGAGCCAAAAAATGTGTTTCACTTGTTCTGTTTGAAACATAGTGGTCATAAATCACCCAGACAGGTACTTAAAACTTCTGCATCCTAATTTCTGGGTAATACAGAGGCCAGGCTAATATCTTCCTCTCTTTGTTGAGCTCATTCAAATGTTCCCACATACCACATAAAGTAGGACAAACTGTTCAGAAGAAAGATGAAGCAAAGCAATTATTGGCAGCAAGAGTGTCAACATTACATCGTTATGAGCTGATCAATGCTGTTCCTTTCAGCATCAATGAGGAATCAGATTGCTGAGCAAGACTGTGATATTATCCATTAAAAAGCTACACTGAGTACAAACAGGGGAATTAAAAATCCAAAGCTCTGGTGCCACAGCAAAATCTGCTTTGTTCGCTGTTGGGGGCAGATTTTACCATAAAAGACCAGCAGGAGGTCTGCTATAAATGATGCATTCACTGAGTGAAAATTTTGGCTTTTAAAGACCTTTCAAATTTTTCAAGATGAACCAGGAGAATAGTCACACCCTGATGGAAGATTTACTACTTAATCTGGAGTCAATTCAGTTCATTTATACAGCACCAAATTACCTAAAGCACTTTACAAGGCAAAGTGGTTGAATTATGCAAAAATTTTAATTGGTTAATTTTGGCTTCAGAGCAGTCCTGTTTAATCCAAAACAATTCAGTCTATAAGCATACAACCCAGTTGTACCGCACCGCAATAAAAGCCAGTTAATTATAAAATGCCAAAAGGTAAAAATGGGACCAAATGTGCCCTTAATGATTAACTCTGATAACTCTTAATTTTAGTTTAAAAAAAAAACAGAAAAACAATAGTGCATTGCTTTGAATAAGATTAGTTACGACATTTAATTAGAGTAATTTTGAACTGAAATGAACTGAACTTCACCACATGACAGAAATCCTGTAACATCAGGAGGACTTTTTTCCACTTTCACCTCCTAAGCAGAATGTCTCAGTTAGAAACAATGCAAATAAAGAAATAAAAAAGCCTGTGCCTGTGCCCACTAATTTCCTCTGTCTCATGCTGACTTCATTTTTGTTCTTTCTAGACTCAAAACCAAAATGACATACTGACTGGAAGACAGACCACAAGCCACAAAATCTTAATGGTCGCAGCAGTTTTATGCAGCAGACATTCAAGTAACAGCAGCATTAACCTTAAAACAGCCTGTTTCAACTTGCCCTCCAAGTGGTCATGTTGTACTTATGAAGGCTTCAAGCTGAATTATGGGTTAACAACCTCTGTCTGAATTGGTCTTCGAGTTGCATGTTCTGTTTTTTTTGTTTTTTCTTTTGCGCAGGAAAACCATTTTTTAAAGCACTCTATAGTTTGTATATTCATAACAATAAATCATTAGGTAATGTTCCCATCAGTCTTTTCAAGACAACAAAAACACTGTTGCATTAGAAGTGCTAAAACCACAAACATAAACCTAACAATGCAACTGCAATTTTTTATTTATTTATTTTTCTGGTGAGAACAGGAATCTGAAAACAACTCCACAAATTTCCTTCAGGCATGAAATAAAATAAGGCGCAAACCATAACAATGGGTTTAAGTTTCGTACACTTTAATATGCAAGACTTGTGTGAGTTATTTGACATGCTTTATGAGGTTCAGTCTATTCACCAAGCAGATTTCTTAAAATAAATCATTTTACTGATACTGTTAAGTGATTTTTTTTGTGGCTGCACGCTTGTTTTACTGAATTCAGACTATGTTGAGTTACGACAAAGTACTGTAGCAGCAGGGAGTTGTTGAGCATTCTTGTGTTATTCCTCTCAACACGCATCCACAGTTAGTGCAATACAAATCAGAGCTTCGGAAATGGTTCTACAAATCAACATTTTCCCAGAGGAGAACATTGCTTTGATGTGGTGCTTTTCAGACCGCTGTGCTATAATTTGCACAGCCATCCTCAGACGTTCTCTCGGGCGTCTCAACAGCTGATTCATACTGCGCTCTCTTTGACTTTTATGTGACTCCTGGCCGACGGGGTGCCGGGATCACTTAGGTTGGTTGCCATGGATGTGAGGCAAACCTGCGCGGTATGAAGGGAAGAACTTCCCTGAAGGCCTTCTCGACAGGCTGCATATTTGTGCATTGTGTGGACAAAGTGCAGAAACCTCACAAAAGCTGAAAGAAAGCATGCAGTCCTGATAGACTTACTGACAGACGGGCAGCAGGGGAAAACACACAATTTGCTGAAGATTGCAGCAATATCTGCTAAAAGTATACAATTAACTTTAGATTTGTTCCCTTTTTTCCTCCTTTCCTGGTGCTCGGCTATCTTTCTTTCTGCACAGTACCATTGAAAGAAAAGCATAGAAGATCAAGCTCAATTTGTGCATATTCAACTCATGAGAGGAATAAAACAACTTTTTAAAAAGAATTTCTAACAATTTATGTGTTTATTTTGTGTTTCACATAAAATAAACCCATACATTAGGTTCTATTGTCCGACTACATTCCACTAATGTCTTCATTCTGGTACCCTCCCCTTCGCTGCATCATATAAAGAGACATAATTGATGGCTGCGCAGAAGACAAATGACTACATTAGCTGGCCTCCTTTTATCTCATCCTTCTTCCCGTCGCTGGTGTTATAACTCTGTTTGTTAGTTGATGTCTCTCAGATTACAGTGCCGACTGCCAATCATTACTGAATCTCTGGGGCATTTCTTTCCTGGTAAATTGCAAATCTCCTGTTCACCAGAAAAGTCTTATTAATGCAACTGGCATTGAGTTTTGGCCAAAAACACTTCTGTAGAAATCTCACAAAACTAAAACTATTCATCATCACTTCCTTGATAGATTTGAATAGCTGATCAAATGCTCGACTTCTGAGTCTCTGCACATGCCAGGTTAAATGTTAAACAATGTGGTCTTGTGACAACAGTGCTTAAAACATCTACTGAGAATTGCCTTGAGTGTATGAATTTGGTTTCTGACATGACTTGCAGTAAGTCTAATTCCATATTTATATAAATAATACTAATACAAATTAGCTACAGTGTTCAAATATCTCACAAAGACAAGAATATTATCTTCCATCCATGTTGGTGGTGAAAGCATACAAAAAACAGTCTTCTTTCAGTAAACTGGTTAACACAGCTGTTTTTATATCTGCCTCTCTTTGTTAACTAAGTTATTTATGTACATAATCAAGTCTGTTTGAAGAGAAGAGATGTTTGGCTTGGAGCTGAAAGACCAACTCGTTTTAAAGTAATACAGAAACCACTCGCTGTGTAATGTTGCAATGCTTTTAGTGAGCTTTACATAAGCAAACAATTTTGTGAAGGGAAGTTTATGTCATAGGTTTTACTAAACACAACTCTACATTTAGTGGCCTTCCTAAAAAAGAAGAAGAAACAAGGGAAGCTTGTAAAATATGAAAGACCAAATATGAAAAAATGCAAGCACAAGTGTGTCACATAAACATTTTAAAGTGATTTGTGAAATGCCTGTATCTTCTTTGCACAGCTTGCAGATTTCATCTCTTTTGCAAGATAGTTTTTACTCAGTCAGATTATATTTGGATTTCAGGTCTGGCCTTTGACTGAGCCACTCTAATTCTGTCCTGCTAAAAAGTGAACATCCACTTTCTTTGGCAGCCTCTAACAGGTTTTCTTCTAGGACTTCCTAGCATGTGGTTCAATCTATCTTATGTCAACTCTGAACAGCTTTTTTTTCTTAAAAGACAAACAGCATCCTTAAAGCATGATGCTGCCACTACCACATTATCTGATGGCAATGCTTTTCTGGATAATGTGCATTATCAGTTCTCTACATTTTTGATGAAGGCCTAAACAATTACATTTTTATCTTATTTGATCAGAGCCCCTTTCCTCTACATCTTTGCTATATCACCAATAAACTGATTTTTTTTTTTTAAGTTGGTCTTGCACTTAACTCGGATTTGTTAAGTGCAGACTCTCCTATTTAAATACCAAATATCTGCAGGTTCTGCAGAAGTACCTTTAGGTCTGCAAGTTCAGACGGATTGCCACGTCATAAGATTTGCTGATTTGACATACGTTTGACAAAAATGGAGAGTGAATTGTTGCACATTTTTGAACAATTTTATCCCTGACCTGTCTACTGTGTTTCTTGGTCTTATTGGTGGTGTTTTTCATTATTGTAAATAACTTCCAATGCAATTGGATGCCTGGGATTTCATTACAGGTATCAAAGAAGTCAAGGGGACTGAATCAATTCTCAGATTTATATTTTTAAATAATTTTGAAAACTGTGCAGCATTTTGTTGCTCTGTGACTGAACCAGAAACATGGAGAGATGGTAGCAAAAAAAAAAAAAAAGAAGAAGAAAAGAAATCATCAACAGTTTCCTCATCTTTCACTGACTTCTTGTTTTGATAGAGAAAAATAAAATAGTCAAAGTGATGAATGATCCAAATCATGGTTAATGTGTGAAACACATTTTCTGTATAACCAGAGCAAACAGAGTGCAACAGTGATCCTCACAAGCAAAAGAAAAATAACCGGAAGGTCTGTTGCCACTTGTCTTATGCAAGCTGGATGTAAGAAACGGCCGCCAGTGTTTGTTGACTAATGGGAGTTGATGTTGATGGGGAGCGCTGTTTGGTTTGGCAGGAGCGAATACTGGCTGCGATTCTGCAGATGAAACCATGTGAGTTTAACGTTTACTTTCAAACAGTTACGAGCGCCACTCCTGCAACATTACTTGTGTTTTCTCCTGAACGGCCCAGAGCGCATGGGAAGTAGAGGAGGGTGGGGGGGTGACGCAAGTTCAAATTCAATTCGACAAAAAATGGGTCTACTGAGGAGTTAGGAGCAGCATCAGGGTCAACACGTACTTAGAAAGAAGAATGGAATATTGAAAATGACAATTTAATGTTTTCTCCAGCAACTACATACGACTGGCTGAAAAGGTTCAATAACAGCAGCATTGTGCTATACAGCACCAGTTATGCTTTGCCAACTCAACTTTAAAATGTCATTTCATGTTCAAAGCCTGAACAAGCAGATGACACATTTACCAACAAAAATAGGGTATTGCCCCTCCAAACCTCAGCTAAAACACTGTAATCATGCGGGGCTTTCCTATAAATCACTGGCGTTTCAGGGGAGGATAACAGTCTGTCTTTAACCCGAAAGGCAGCATTAAAGTGAACAACCTTAATGACATGTCTGAGGCTGCGTGTTCAAGTCATTCACTTTGGATCTCTTGCCCACCAGTCTCAGCCCTCATATATCGGCTATCAGCCGGAGTGAGAGAAAAACACCACACTAGATGGACAAAAGGAGCAGACACACAAAGAGGCAAGTCGGTGCTTGCACGTCAAACCCTGAATGAAATGATGGAGAGGAATCAACACAAACACCCACCTGTGTGATGGGAATGCTCCCCCTCCAGTTCTCTAAAAAATTATGGTTTTATTCTGTAAAAAGATACAAAGTGTCGGGGAGAGCTTGCAAAGGAAAGGATGTAAGTAGAAGGAGCTCCGTTTATCCCTACAGCCCATGCCTTCAGCAGCAAAAAACAACAAATCTGAGCTGCAGATCCGTTGCAAGTGCACAGATCTCTGAGTGGGACATATCTATTTCATCTGATGCACACGCACACACGAGACTCATCTGTATCTTAACGACACCCACACAAACATCTGCACATAAACACTACAGGATAAACATTTGCACTCAACTCGTGTTCACGAGGCTACAGCCGTGACGCCTAAACACACACAAGCAATTACCTTGAAAAGCGGCCACGTAGCGCGACAGGAGCAGCTTGAGTCTGGAGCTGTAGGTCTGCAGGAGGTTTTGGACATCCCGCCGGGCCGCCACCTGGTACTTCTCCTCCATCTTTTTGGTGCAGCACGTTGAGCTTTTGGACGCGCACACCTGGAGATCGGCACCTTAAAGCAGCCGGCATCAAGTGTGAGGATTTTAAAATGTCATACAAGTACATAAACAAAATAAAAGATAAAGTAAACGTAAAGTAAAAGTGGTTCTCTTCATCAATTTCAAAGCAGGATGTAAAAAATGCTGTTTAATGATATTAACAAAAATAAATGAAACTAAACTTTTTCCTGTAACAACAAATAATTTAATGCTACAAACTGCTCTCAGAACAAATACAGCTCCTATTAAGCACCTCTGTTTTCAGAAATCCAAGCCTTACACATGAAAGATATAAACTGGGAATAAGCATGTTGCCTTTAACTTAATCCATATAAACTCCCCTTTAAGACAAACAAATCTGGTGGATTTGCCCCCCTAAACTGACCAGATTCATAAAAAGAATGTGCATTGTGACAAAGAATAACACTTTTACCTCCGTCAGACTCTAACTACAGAACTATTTACACAAACTGGAGAATTAACACATAAAATTGTAAAAAAAAAATAAAAAAAAAATAGTTGTGAGGAGTATAAGTGTTGGACTTAAAGAAGCTATCCTTTTCAGTGCCTTGTAAATGTGTAAATATCACTTAAACATTTTGTGATGTTGCAACCGCAAACCTTAATTCCATTTTACCAAGATTACAACATTGTGACACGGTAGGAAAATGAGAAATCCGTGTGCATGTATTCTACCCACTTTACTCTGATCCAGCTAATAAAACCCAGCGGAGCTTTCAAGAGTCACACCTTTGTTAAGCACAGTGTTTCTGTGCATTAATGAATCTTAGTAAAACACACAGCTACTCTGTGAAGGCTTCTGAAAGTTCTTAGAAAACTTTTAGAACAAATCCCAAGAAGATTAAAGATCACACCAGACAGGTCAGGGCTGACATAGCTTTGAACATCTCACAGAGCACCATCTAAAAATTGAGATAGTAGTAGACAACTGCAAATGTATTTAGACTTGCTCCAACTAAACTGCACGTAGTGAGCAAAGCCAATGATAGCTGTAATCGCAATGAAAGATGATTCTATGATATGTTAACTCAAAGGAGTTGAATATAAATATATGGCACAATATGTTTTACAAATATTGTATTTGTACAACAATATTGCAAACCATGCAAAATATGTCCTTCCTTTTCACAATGAAGTGTCTATTACTGCTCTTCGGCAAAGCCAGCAGTGAAACTCCTAACGTTTGCACATTAGGATAAGCCAGGTTGTGGTATTGCAATATGCTTATTTTATTATATTTTATTAGTTTATTACACTGAAAAAAAAATAATATTAAGATTTATTGAATAAGACATAAGCATACTGTTTGGTGTTGCATCTGTCTTGTATTTCCTTTAAAGTTTATGCATTTATAGTTAATGTCTGTACACTGGGAGCATGAAGTCAAATGTCTTGTTTTTGTTAAAGGGGTATAAACACAAAGGACATTACAGATGTTTATCAAACTGCTAAATTTAATTTAGAGAATCAAGTGTCTCGAAAATCAAAAGTCTCTCCAAATAAAACAGCTACTGACTCAAACAGATGAAGTCTTGGATTTCCTTTTAGACACAGATACAAGCTAGCATACACCAGATACAGGACAATCAAAACATCCCAAAGGAGACCCAAAACGCTGCAAAAGCCTCCACGACAAGCCCAGACAGAGTTTGCAGACTGTTGTCAGACGCTATTAACTCCCTGCGAGGTCTGATGGTGAGCAGAGCTAGGTGATGGCATACGTACTGGAATTCAAAGTCTTTCAGATAAGACTGCATGAAGGACTTGCTTTTTTTTTTTTTTACCTAAATGCATGCTGGGGTCCATTTCCACCATCTTCCAGATAGGAGTTGCAACTTGCTATGTTTTGACCCAGACTGAAATATGTTTGTTGCTTGTTTTTATTGTCAAATATAGATACATTTTTCTCTGTCTGTGGATATTTCTGCAGGCTGTTATTCACAAACTTAGACTATGTTTTAGATAAGTGCTGAGATCATTCTGGCCCACCAACAACAAAAGCTACTATCTACCATTTGTTGTACTTCGGAACATCAAGCTGAACCCATCAAGACAGCGATCTTTATCTTTCAGCTGGCTTGATGGATTTAGATGTGACAAGGTGATAAGAAAACGGTCATCTGTGACGTATTTCACAACAGTAGCGAATGTTTTTACATGATCTTATCATCTCTTAAATTACTGCACTGAAAACAATTTATCTAAGAGTAAATAAATTTTAGTTCCAGCCATGACACAAACCAGCCACAGAGGCTCATTTAAGGAGAGGATATGTGCCACTATAAGGGGAGGTTAGGAAGTTGTTGAGGGTTTTCTGTCAATTCTGTCAGGAGACATTGAGTTTATAGGCTACATTTTGTGGCAGGATGGCAGTCAACACCATTTAGCTTTACTTTTCCAAAAATGAGGATAGAGTTCAGCAGGAGCACCAGCAACAAGCCATGCAGTCAATGACAGTCCACTAAGAACACCCACACCCACAATTCCTCCCAAATTTTGCACATAATTACCAGGGGTGGCATTCAGAAAGCCAAGTTTACCTAACTTTAAACAAAATCACTCCTATTTATCCCTGAAAGCCACCTATCTGTAGTAAACACCCAACGCGGAGGGAGTTTCTGTACATTTCAATCAACAAATAATCTCAGACGCTTTAGTTGCTCGAGTCACAAGGTTAAGGCAGCATGACTTATACCAGCAGATTCACAAATACAGCACATGCTGCTTAAACCTATTATTGTCCTTCTGTATTTTAAGTTTTAAAAAGTTAGATAGTGCTACACTTGCATGCGTTCATGTGTACTCACATTTAATAGGATATAAACAAAGAGTTTGTAATTAACTCAAGGGCTCAGCATCCAGGTTGTTCAGCCCAAACCACCAAGCCTGCATTTCTTTGACAATTGAAGATGCTTTTTGCATTACTGTGGTATTACTATAATTACTACATTCAACTAAAAAGCTGAGCTTTCTCAGCGTTTGTTTAGAGGGACTGCTTTTATATATCTTGTGTGTTCTTCCAGTTCAGTAGTTTACTGAAATGAAATAACTTCACATTCAAATGTGTTCAATAGAACTGTGCATGTGCATCCTCTAGCTTGGAGATCATAAGACTATTTTGAATCATTTCCACCCAGGATGGACTAGTTTTGTTTGTTTTAATTGCATTGCTGCTGATTCAAAGATCAAAGCAGATATTAAATAAATGCCAGCTCATCAGCAGTAACTGACTGGTTCCTATCACACTGGTTTAATAAGGCTGAACCTTAGAACATTTATGAACAGCGTTTTTTCCGAAGTTTGTTATGGAAATACTCCCCCAGTGATATTTTGAAAAGAAAAAAAAAAAGACTAACCACGTCCCATTATTGTCCTTCTGTATTATTTATGCGATATGATGAACCTGAAAAACCACTTCACCTATAACTTTAGGTCCAAAAGAAGAAAAAAAACCGCCTTATTTTATTTTATTTTTTTTTGTATCAAATCACATTAACTAGAAAACAGATTTGGGTTCTGTAATACACCCGGCTCCTCCGCTTACCTGATCTGGGACTTGAAGGCAGAACCTGATTTGGTCCAATTTGCCTGAGTTGAAAAACTTTGTGCACCTCGCTGCATGTGTCCGTCTCTCCGAGTCCTGATCCGCACAAACATAGAAAAACGCAGCACCTTAATAGCACACTCATTTTAGAAAATATCCTTATTCATCTAGAGAACGTGGAGCTTCTTGGAAGTCAGGGTTCCTTCTTCACGCATATGACGACAGGTAGCGGAAGAGTACACATTTCAGGTTACAGAAACAGACTTAAACCGCGATAGAGATGGTGTCTGTGCGACTCAGACATAAATCCAGAAAACGATTCAAAGTTTCTGCGGACTCTGAAATCACATGCTGTCCAAGTTGGCTGGACAGATAGAGGCGGTACCACCGGGTTACCTGCGCAGAGGCGGGTCGCTGAGTCTAATGGCGCCATCTAGTGGACACCAGGTTTTATAAGTTTCCCCATTGCATAAATCCATCTACATGAATGTTAAATGATCGGTTTTAAGCAATAAAATCCACAGAACAAACGGCTCGATTTAAGCAAACACTTAGCTTGCACATTTTCTAACATGTTTAAGAGTAATAAACTTTAGCTAATAGTGATTGTTCAAAATCAAAGTTACAATTTAAACCAAACTAATCGTCAAGTGTTCAACATAAGATCTAGAAAAAAGCACAACAGTAAAGATAGCAAAGTTGGACACATTTATGTTAAAAATACTGCTGCTTTTCACAGTAAATGTAGATTAAAGTAAAGCAACTTTAAAAACACCAACAGGACATGGAAGAAATGAGGACAGCAATTTTGTTTTAATTTTTTTTATTTTAAAAACCACACAAACATCTCCGTAAAAACAGCATTGCAAAGAGGAAACATGCATATAGCCCATACAGACTACAGAAATACACAGGACATCATAGTTATGCAGCGTTTTGGCTAAATCGAGGTCTGCTCAGCTCATCTCCCAGTTCCTTTACAGGCCGGGACAAGTGCAATACCTACAGAACAACAGCATTGCCACCGATCCCCACCTGAATAGGACAGGACATCACAACAAACCCAAGCAGGACAGCAAGCGGTTTCCCTCAGAAGAACGTGACCCGTCAACGTAATCAGTTTTGCATGGATTTGCACAGCACACATCTGTTAAAGCTGAATGCAAACCAGCAAAACTGACCAGGCGACGGACAGATTTGACGTCGACGACACAGCCCAGGCTGCGAGAATATACAGTTGGAAATACTTCAAGTGCTTACATTGCAGTAGATATGGGGACAAACACTACCTGCACTATAAGCACTTTAGTACTGCAGAAACTGTGGTCAGTGGATGAGAACCAGCAAGCAATCCTTGTGCTTCTTATGAACCGTTTGCTTCGTATTGTGTAATGATGCTTTTGATGTTGACACCCCAAAAATCGTGGATTTAAAAACAGGTGTAGAGCAAGCAGGCCATCATCAGTTTTGCATAGATTTGCACAACTCATCTATTCTTGTAGTGCAACTATGCAAAACTAGCAGTGAACTGCAAGATATTTTGCCCAATTAGTAATTAGTACTGACTTGGTGGTGCATATTACAGCCCCTTATGCCAGAAGGAGCACTTAGGGCAGTAGGTGCTAGTCTATTTCACTATCTGCACTAGATGCACCTTAGCACAAAGACAGTACTTCAAGTGACATTGTAGCAAAGCAAAATTTACAAACAAGTGTCTGTGTATTGCTGTAAGTGCCTCCACTGCAGTAGGTATCACATATTACTACCTGCACTGTAAGCACTTTGACAATGCACAGACGGCATCACTGCTCCCCAGCAAAACTGAGAAGCTCCTAACTGTCCACAGCATGGGCTTCAGCACCTCGTGGTGGATCTGAAATAGGAAAGTGAAACAAAGAACACAATTAGGACCACTCAGATTTCAAGGCGACGCAACAGGAAACTTATGGGGACAAGTGTAAAAGGATCAACAAGGTCTAAACGCCATCATAGGCGGTGGTGTTTTGACTGTTGTAGACTAAGAGCAACACGAGGTCGCTGAAAACATGAATGAGCAGCGCCGCTGCTGCGCCTGCGCGGAGAGCCAAAGCCGTTCACCCCTCCCCCACACCTTCTAACATGGCGCCTCGAAGTGCGCCAACGTTAGCACTTCAAACGACTTTAAATCAGGCGAGCTAATACAGCATTTTGTGTTAAAAGTATGAAAATTACTTCACTGCTCCGAACCGTGTATGTACTGACCAAAACGTGGGTCGTGGTTTCTCGGTCGCCATGAGGGAAAAAAAAAAATCATAAACAAAACAAGGCTGTGGTTCGTGTCGGAGCAGCACCCGCAGGTAGCTTAGCTGCTACGAAATGCTGTTTGCTTGATTAAAGGAAAAAAATAACTTCCAACATCCATTATAGTTACAAATGGAAGTGGCGCAGTGTGATGTGTATTACTAGAGGAAATAAACTGGTTATCTCAATATTAAGACAGCCAGTGTTTAGTTAAACACGAATTAGCCGCTACCGAACTAGCAAACATGTTTAAAAATAAACCAAAAACCACGTGTGGCCTTTCCAGATTTGTATGGTCGTCCTTACTCTACATTTTGCATCAACTTCTACCTTCTAAGTGAAGGATTTTAAATTATCGGGAACTTTACTAGTATACTGATGCGCACGGGCTAGGCTAGCTAAGCTAAAACGCGCGGCCTAGAGCTGCCCCATGTGCTGCTGCTTTGTTCTGGGGGCACTTTAACTCACACACCACTGCACTCGACACTCAGCCGCAATTTGAGCACATTTTTACAAACTAACTTCACACACGCCGCACTTGTGTCTTTGAGTGCATTCTGCTCTAATAGAAAGGCCGGGTATTTTTCCACGCCGCTCGCAGCCGAGAAAGCTCCACGCCGCTTTTTCAAATCTCCCTCATTCCCTCAATGGTGGAGCTGAGGGGGCTGCCATGCGCCTCACGCTACTCTGTTTTCATCGCCAACACGCCATTTAGACTGCGTGTTTATACTTACACAACACCACGAGCAAGAAAAAACAAGTAAAAGCACCGCAGTGCACAACACCGGAGATTTATTTCACTAAAACATGCGCTCAGACCCGACTTCCTTACCGATAAACATGCGCTCCACTCACCAGCCGAAATCCACCATCTTCGCTCACTTGCTCGGGCTGCCGTGCTGGTCTCACGCCGACAAAAGAGGCGAATAAAACCGCTGCTATCCCGAAAACTTTTCAAACAGCGGACAAAAACGAAACGTAAAGTAAGGTCGGAACCGACACAGAGCACATTTGGAGCCCAGAGATGCGTCTTAGAAATGATTGCGGGGTTAAGAAAGTGGCGCGAAGGCGACCAGTTGGTAACCATGTGGGTGAATGAAGGGCGGCTCCCACTGAACGTAAATATCTAGCTACAACCCCCAACTCCCCCTATTAGCATACATAAACTACGGCACTTCCGACATATCTCAGCCAAACAGGCTCTTTTCTGAAGGAGGCAGAGAGAAGCGGACAGAAATAAAACCTCTCTGTTGGAAAGCTTTTAATTAACAATAAAAAAGAAAGTAAACTCAGTACGCAATTTCGATGGGTATTTAAACTCCACTGGAAAAAAAAAAAATACATATGCAATCTTCTTCGTAGAATTTAATTTGTTTTAAAGCAAATATTACAGAATGCTGAAACTAATTAGAGCGCATTTACTTCTTCAGCCGCCGTGTGTACAACTGGAAAATCAAAACAATTAATTAACCTGTTGCTGCTTCGCCACTAATTATAATTACCCAACACTGGGTTATTGTTGCACATAACCCAGTGTTGCTCATAAATCAGTTACAGACTTTCAGCCTCAAACGGAGACAAAAACTGTATTTGGTTATTTTACTGTGAAGGGTTTTTTGTTGTTGTTGTTTTTGGGGTTTTTTTGGGGGGGGGCGGGGGGGGGGTTGCAAGTTATTTTATTGAGATTTACAACATTTGCTTAGTCATTATTATATGTATAATTTATTTT
>CAEGAD010075382.1:0-10627 GCA_903067055.1 Poeciliopsis paucimaculata | reverse complement strand
GGATCTGGATCAGAATCTGGATCTGGATCAGAATCTGGATCAGGATCAGAATTTGGATCAGGATCAGAATTTGGATCAGGATCAGAATTTGGATCTGGATCAGGATCAGAATCTGGATCAGAATCTGGATCAGGATCAGAATTTGGATCAGGATCTGGATCAGAATCTGGATCAGAATCAGAATCTGGATCAGAATCTGGATGAGGATCAGAATTTGGATCTGGATCAGGATCAGAATCTGGATCTGGATCAGAATCTGGATCTGGATCAGAATCTGGATCAGGATCAGAATTTGGATCAGGATCAGAATTTGGATCTGGATCAGGATCAGAATCTGGATCAGAATCTGGATCAGGATCAGAATTTGGATCAGGATCTGGTTCTGGATCAGGATCTGGATCAGAATCAGGATCTGGATCAGAATCTGGATCAGGATCTAGATCTGGATCAGAATCTGGATCAGGATCTGGATCAGAATCTGGATCAGAATCTGGATCTGGATCAGAATTTGGATCTGGTTCTGGATCAGGATCTGGATCAGAATCTGGATCAGGATCAGAATCTGGATCAGGATCTGGATCAGGATTAGAGTCTGGATCTGGATCAGGATCTGGATCAGAATCTGGATCAGGATCAGAATTTGGATCAGGATCAGGATCTGGATCAGGTTCAGGATCAGGATCTGGATCAGAATCTGGATCAGCATCTGGATCAGGATCAGGATCTGGATCAGGTAGGTTATCATCCTGGACGCTGTAGAGACCAGAACCGATCTGAACCTGAGAGGTTTGAGCTGCTGCTCATATCTTGGTGGATCAATATTATTACTAATAATTAATTTATGCAACGACTACTGATATTACTACTTAATAATAATAGTAATAATTATAATTATTAGAATATTATAAATATATTATTTTTAATAATAATAATATTTTATCCTCTGTATGAGGGATTGCTCATACAGAGGTGGGCAACTCAAGCCAGAACCCAGAACCTAGAACCTAGAACCTAGTTTGCGGTGCACGGTGCAAACTAGACCCAACGTTTCATTAGAGCTGAAGGCCACAATCAGAGGAACCTGGGCTGTGATGACACATGAGCAGAACCGCAGGCTGATGGACGCCGCGCCGCGCCACGCCGCATGGCTGCAGTGAACCAGGCAGAAGGAAGAACTCAGCACTGAGAGCTGAACATCATCACACCTTCCTATTAGACAACATTTCTAAAAATCCTTTTTAAAATTGGTCATAAATAATATTCTGATTTTCTGACATACTGAATTCAGGGTTTTTCGGGGTTCACTCACACCGTTTGGTAGTTTTTAAAGAAATAAACATTTGAAATATATCAGTCTGTGTGAATTAATGGATATGATATTGAATGGAATTACTGACATAAATGATTCATGATGTTCTCATGACCAGCAGCTGTACATGTCTTTGAATTGAAATTATTTTTTGTAAAATGAAATTGAAATAAACTCAATTCGAAACGGAGTAGAATTATTTATGAACAACAACAACAATACTACTACTACTACTAATAATAATAATCATAATAATAATAATACTGGGCTTCCGGCACCTCCTGTATTAGTCCTTCTGAATTCCAGTTGGGGCCTCTGAGTGGGATATTCTCCTCTTCTTCTTCCTCTTCCCTGCACTTGGGAAAATGGTGATGATGCTGGGTAGACTTATTCTCTCATTAAAATGAATTAATAATTATATTTATGTGAGAACTAAAAAACCACTTCAACCGCTGATTATGCTGAGGAATAATTTAACACACACAGAAATGTGTGGAACAACATATAGGAATATAGGAACAACATCAGACATCAGAAATGTGCAGTTCTAGGCACAGCAAAGATACTGCGCAGAACCCTCAAGCTCCCAGGCCTCTGGTAGAGGACCCGAGCTCAGAGGATAAGAACCACCCGCGGTGGGTGAGAAGGGTATTTTTATATATATATTTATTTTTTATTTATTTATTTTTTTTACAGGAAATAAAAACACTAAGGTTTTTTTCTTCTATTCTTATAATTTCATTCTGATTAAAGGAGAACCGAAGTCAGATTGCCTGTTTGCGCACAAATTTGGCGAAAGAAACTGATTCTGGTTCCGGTTCTGGTCTTCAATAAACTCGTCTCTTGTCTCGCAGAGAGGAACAAATACTTTGCTCGTGTTTCCAGTCGGAACAGGATTCAGGCTGTCCCCGGAAGAGCCCGTGTGAGATGGCGGTCGGTACTCGGACCGTTTGGTAGTTTTTGGGTTTTTTAGCTCCTCAGACGAACCGAACCAGCTGCCTTACGGGAGCCTGAGTCCAGGCCGCTATGGAGGGCGGTAAACCGAGCCTGACGCTGGTCTACCAGGCGGTCCAGGCCCTGTACCACGACCAGGATCCGTCCGGGAAGGAACGAGCCTCGCTGTGGCTCGGAGAGTTGCAGAGATCGGTGAGAGCCCTGGGGAATGCTTCCGTTTGGGTCTGGCGAGGGTTCGGTTCGGGTTTAATGAGTTACCTGAGGGGGACGCGGACAGGTGTGGCAAGCTGCGCAGTCTCAGAGGAGCTCCTGTTCCTGTTAGCATGGTGGCTAAGCTAACGGAATGAATGGATCAAAACAGAAACAGAACCGGTCATTTTTTCACTTTATCCGGCATTTAAATGGCGAAACTTAAATCAGATCAGTTCAATAAATCACTAATAACCAGTTTTATGATTAAAATGTTTCATTCTATGCGGAAGCAGCAGATTAATTCTCAGCAGGCCTGGTGCTGCTGTGACTGACAGCTCAGCCAGACTCCAGCCAGAATCGGCAGGATTTACCTGAAAGTGCTTCCGGATCACCCGCAGAAGGTCTGAGACCAGATCCAGAGATTCTGGGGAGAAAGTGGGCCAGGGTGCTTGAACTCGGCTGGGCATTCACAACGTTTTCCTTAGTAATAGTGTCTGTAGTTGAAGGTGAAGCCTGCTGTCATGGTTCCCCTGTTAACCCGGTCCAGGAGGAAACGTCCTGCTGATCATGAATGTGTTCAGGACAACTCTAGAAGTTAAAAGTCTTTGGCTCCATATCTGCTGCTCTCGCACATCCTGGAGAACAGCTCCAGATCCTCCTCTGCATTCAAAATATGACCTCCTGACCTGGGGACGCTCCAGGGTCACTGAGGACTTCTGTAGCAGATCAGCCCCGACCCGGTTCTGTTCTGAAAAACGATGAACAGCTGGACCGTCCATACTTAAGCCCCGCCCCCTGCTGCTCAGTGACGTAACTTCCTGTCCTGTGCAGATGTTCGCCTGGGAGATCTCGGACCAGCTGCTGCAGCTGAAGCAGGACGTGGAGTCGTGTTACTTTGCCGCGCAGACCATGAAGATGAAGATCCAGACTTCCTTCTACGAGCTTCCTCCAGAGACCCACAATGCACTGCGGGACTCCCTGCTGACCCACATCCAGAACCTCAAAGACCTGTCGCCCATCATCGTCACTCAGGTAAACCCCGCCTCCAGGAGGGCGGAGCCGCTGAGGGAGAGTAGTAGGAGAAAGCAGCAGTTTGGTTATTAAGGCTTTCTATGTGACAATCTGAGATTATAATCTGGATTATCAGAAATCTGTTCTAGTTGGCATCAGAACTCTGCAGCATTTTGGACCAGCTGAAGTATTTGAACTGTAGAGTTCAGCCTGAGGCAACAGATCAATGGATGAGGTTATAGATTATCAGGAGGTTTGTCATTTATGCAATATTCAGATTAGAGATTAAAGGAGAAAACAAACTTACTTCCTGTGGGATTAAATGACATTCTGGTTAAAAGCTTCATCATTTGATCCCGATCAGTAATCGACTGATCAGGTTCTGTTCAGGTTCTGTTCAGAGGTTCTGATCCAAAAACAAAAACTTCTGTCATCCAGGATTTAGTGTCCTGTAATCTACTGCAATAATCTGGATTACACAGGTATCTGAGCATCATCAGTTTGTGATGTGGTTTCCTGTAGCAGTCTGTGTTACAGCGCCTCTGACTGAAGCCTGATTGGAGGATGGCACCATTTCAGTTTTTGATCTCAGAAGCTGAAATATATTTCAAATGTTCAGCTTCATCAGTGGTTCTGGTTTGACCCGGTTCTGACTCAGCCGGGCCCAGGTCTGACCCAGTCCTGTCTTGCAGCTGGCCCTGGCCATCGCTGACCTCGCCCTGCAGATGGCGTCCTGGAAGGGCTGCGTTCACACGCTCATAGAGAAGTAGGAACGCTCGCCGTCTCGCCACTCTACTTTGTGCCGCCCGGCCGACCTTTGACCCCGCTCTGTGGCTCTGTCCCCTCAGGTACAACGAGGACGCGGGCTCCATGCCATTCCTCATCGAAATCCTGACGGTCCTACCGGAGGAAGTCCACAGCCGGTCGCTGCGGATCGGCGCCAACCGCCGCACAGAGATCATCGAAGACCTGGCCTTCTACTCCAACACGGTGGTCGCCCTGCTGGTAGGGACACACGGGACCACTAGGGGGCGCCTGATCCGCACATCTGTCCTCCACGTATCTCTCTAACGTCCCTGTCCCCCTGGCCCACCCCGTCCCCAGACATCCTGCGTGGAGAAGGCGGGCGGCGATGAGAAGATGCTCATCAAGGTGTTCCGTTGCCTGGGCAGTTGGTTCAACCTGGGTGTCCTGGACAGCAACTTCATGGCCAGCAACCAGCTGCTGATGGTCCTGTTCCAGATCCTGGTGAGTCCCGGTTCTGGCCCCGGTCCTGGTCCCGGTCCCGGTCCCCAGACTCTGACGGGTTCCGCTCCGTGTCCCAGCAGAGGGATGAGACGTCCACCAACCTGCACGAGGCGGCGTCGGACTGCGTGTGCTCGGCGCTGTACGCCATCGAGAGCGTGGACACCAACGTGGCTCTGGCGCTGCAGCTGTTCCAGGGCGTGCTGACGCTGGAGACGGCCTACCACATGGCCGTGGCCCGCGAGGACCTGGACAAGTAAGGTTCCGGCCGGCTCGGCGGTGGCCCGGGGCCCGGTCGCCACGGTTAACGGCCGCTCTGTGTCCACAGGGTGCTGAACTACTGCCGGATCTTCACTGAGCTCTGCGAGACATTTCTGGAGACGACGGTCCGGACGCCGGGTCAGGGCATGGGCGACCTGAGGACGCTGGAGCTGCTGCTGATCTGCGCCGGGCACCCGCAGTACGAGGTACCGGAACCGGACTGGGCTAATTAATTACAGTTACAGTTACAGTTACCGGCTAATTCTGATCGGATTCAGGCAGTAGACTCATCAGGGGTCATGGGTCGCCTTCAATTGGCAGGGAGGAAGGCAGACTTTGGGTCAGCAGCTGTAAGTCCAGCCCCTTAAAGCTCCTTCATACTCGACACATTTCTTCTAAAAAGAATAAAGAGTCCGACGGTCGTCTTTAAGTCTTTACTGAGCTTAAAGAACATAAAAGTGACAAAAACAAATAGAAAGTGATGATCAGAAGTCTGTGTTACTAGACTTCTACAATGAGCAAATACTTTGGTCTTTATAAACTAATTAGTCAATAACCAATCACAACAAACTTAATTAATTACAGACGCTTATCTTTTTCAAATAAAAGAGTAAAAAATTAAACTGACATAAACACAAAATAACATTTTCTATTAAGTTCTTATATATGGCTCCTACAGCAGAGGTCAGCAGGGTGACGTGGCGCACCGAGTTTAGACTATAGTATAATAGTATAGTCTTTATATATGGTCATCACTTTAGTATAACTGATTATAAATCACTCAATAGATTAAAGATCTGCTGCTGTTGGATCAACATACCAGACCGCTCAGGTCTGCTGGTTCTGGTTCTGGTTCTGGTCCATAGAAGTAGCATCCAGCTTCTATGCACTGCAGATCTGGAACGCCCAGAAAACTGCATAGCTGCTGAAACCCTGAGCTCCTTTAAGTCAGTGGGTCTGAAGGCTATTCATCCCTTCATGTCTTTGCACTGAAACGTTCTGAGAAACTGGACCGGGTCGGGTTCTGGTTCTGGCTGGGTTCTGCAGCCTGAACTAATCCAGGGCAGAACCTGTTGGGGTCTGAAGGAACAGAACCGGTCCAGTCAGCGTGGTTCTGACCCGGTTCTGTCTGCAGGTTGTGGAGATTTCCTTTAACTTCTGGTACCGGCTGGGCGAGCATCTCTACAAGATCAACGACGCCAACCTGCACGGCGTTTTCCGGCCGTACATCCAGCGGCTGCTGCACTGCCTGGCCCGCCACTGCCAGCTCGACCCGGACCAAGTAAGGCTCCGGAACTGGCTTGTTCCGACCCGGTTCTGGCCCGGTTCTGACTCAGTTCTGCTTCGTTCCACAGGAGGGAATCCCGGAGGAAACGGACGACTTTGGGGAGTTCAGGATGAGAGTATCGGACCTGGTGAAGGACGTGATCTTCCTGGTCGGCTCCATGGAGTGCTTCTCTCAGGTACCACAAGAACCTCGGCCCGGTTCCGGCCCGGTTTGACCTCCTGCTGACGGCGCGCTCTGTCTTCCAGCTGTACTCCACCCTGAAAGACGGGAACCCGCCCTGGGAGGTGACAGAGGCCGTCCTCTTCATCATGGCTTCCATTGCCAAGAGCGTCGACCCGTGAGTACCGCTGCCGAGCAGAACCGAGTCAGGACCGGGCCCAGAGCGCTGACGCCGCCTGTTTGCAGGGAGAACAACCCGACGGTGGCCGAGGTGCTGCAGCAGGTGGTGCTGCTGCCGGAGAGCGTGCACGTGGCCGTGCGCTACACCAGCATCGAGCTGGTGGGGGAGATGAGCGAGGTGGTGGACCGGAACCCGCGCTTCCTGGGTAGGTGGACCGGTCCGGGTCGGTCCGGGCCCGCCGGCTCCAACCGGCCGACGGTTCTGATCTGGCTCTGTGTTCTGCAGACCCGGTTCTGAACTACCTGATGAAGGGCCTGAGGGAGAAGTCGCTGGCGTCGGCGGCGGCCAAGGCCATCCACAACATCTGCTCGGTGTGCCGCGACCACATGGCCCAACACTTCCAGGGGCTGCTGGACATCGCCCGCTCCCTCGACTCTTTCGCCCTGTCCACCGAGGCCGCCGTGGGCCTCCTCAAAGGTACCGGGTCAGAACCGGGTCAGAAGGCTTGGTTCTGATCCGGCTGCAGAAAGAATCTCAACTAAATCTCAGCTAAAACCATTAATGGATTATTGAGCAATTAATTTAGTCATTGATTAATCGTTTGGCCGAAGCGTGATGTCACATGTTAAGCCCCGCCCCCGTCTCTCTGTTGGAGGACACGAAGCTGCTAGCTGGCGCTAGTTGGTTGTAGCTGGCCCAGAATGCTGTAAACCCCAAAGGTTACGGGTACAAAGCGACGCAGCGCGATGCTAACTGGGTAACAAGAACAGCCAGGGAAACTAGTTCACGTATGCTAGCTTGACTTTGACAACCATAACATGTAGATGTGCTGCTGGACTCAGTGATTAGTTTTAAGTTGAGGAAAAAAAGGAAACCTTAACCCAAATCTGACAGATCATCAGTAGATCAGGAGTTTCAATTAGCCAATTAGCTGATAGCTACAACAGCATATTAACACTCCTCAAGCCTAGAAACAGGAACATGTAAATGACTGAATATTTTCTTCTATGTGTATGAAATGTTTGCGTGTTTTTGGTGTTGAACCCTGGTATGTTTGGCGTTGTTGTAAATTGCTATGGCAACGAGTCTGTGTGTAGCGTAGCTGACAGAACGAGAAACAGATATTTAGTTCTTCTTCACCGGTTATTTTTCCCTCTGCTGCGGTGCTGAATTACTACCAGCCACATCTCCAGGTTTGGCTAACGGCGGCGCGGCTACGGACGGAGAGCATTGTGCTCTCGCATGACTGAACAGCAACACTAAAACTGAACAATCAATATAAATATTACATCCATCTTTGATCAGAAATAACTGCTGTGTTCCTGTTCAGTCATCAAACATTCACTAAACCAACTGATTTTTAACCAATTTGTTTTTATATTTAAAACCTTCAATCAGCAGAATGTGACATTTTTTCCAATTAATTTTCAGAATAATAAAACAGAATCGTCCTTTAATGTCCCAAAGCTTCCTGCGCGGGTCCAATAGAACTTTTATATTGAGTGGCAGAACCTCATGAATCAGCTGAGCTCTGTTCAGGCAGAACCGGGTTGGGTCAGGGGTCTGGGTTTCCTCCAGGAGCCGGGCCCAGTTCCGGTTCCGATAGGCAGAAATTGTGTTGCCGTGACGATGCAGTAATATTTCTTCGAAGTTGGGTCTGAAGGGAAACGGAACCGGCTGGGTTTGGACCCAGAACCTCCAGGACCTCTGCTTTAGGGACTGTTTGGACCTGCCGGTTCTGGCCGGCCCGGCTGTGACTCTGACCCTTACCTGTGCAGGTACGGCGCTGGTTCTGGCCCGGCTGCCTCTGGAGAAGATCGCGGAGTGCCTCAGCGACCTGTGCGCCGTTCAGGTTCTGGCTTTGAAAAAGGTGAGTGTGTTCCAGGTCGGGCCGGCACCGCCGAGCCGGAACCGGTCCGAATGGGTTCTGTCCCCGCAGCTGCTGGCGGAGCGATCCAGGAACGGGAAGTCGGCCGACCCGACGGCGTGGCTAGACCGACTGGCCGTCATTTTCAGGTGAGTGGAGCCGTAGGAAGATTCCGGCCGCCGGCGCAGACATTGAACGCATCGTCTCGTCCTCAGACACACAAACCCGATCGTGGAGAACGGCCAGACGCACCCGTGCCAGAAGGTGATCCAGGAGGTGAGGCGCCGCACATCTGGACTTTACCTGTCCAAACCTGTCCCAGACTGACCCCCTGACCCCCCAGATCTGGCCCGTCCTGTCGGAGACACTCAACACCCACCAGGCCGATAATCGCATCGTGGAGCGTTGCTGCCGCTGCCTGCGCTTCGCTGTGCGCTGTGTCGGGAAAGGCTCCGCCTCCCTGCTGCAGCCGCTCGTCACTCAGGTGAGTCGCCGTCGGAAAGGGGTCCGTGGGTGGCCGTTGCCGTGGCAATGCTAACGGGGCACTCATGTCCTCCAGATGGTGAGCGTCTACCAGGTGTACCCGCACTCCTGCTTCCTGTACCTGGGCAGCATCCTGGTGGACGAGTACGGCATGGAGGAGGGCTGTAGGCAGGGGCTGCTGGACATGCTGCAGGTAAGCCGCCTTCACCTGATCTAGGCCACGCCCCTGCTGGGCCCATGACCAGGAGCCTCCGTGTGTCCTTCAGGCGCTGTGCATGCCCACCTTCCAGCTGCTGGAGCAGCCCAACAGCCTGAGGAACCACCCGGACACAGTGGACGACCTCTTCAGACTGGCCACCAGGTGAGCTCACCTGGCTTCCTATTGGCTGCACATATTCACCTTAAACTGCTAAAACTAGCAACAGGCCAAAACATGAAGCAGCAGAACCAGAGCAGCGTCTCAGCGGGTCGGTGACGGTTCTGAAGCGTCTCAGAGCTTCTCAATGAACTTTGGGCGAATAAATTTACCATCATGTGATGATTAATAAGACACGGTGGACAGACATCAGAGCGCCGTCCCACTGTCCCCTCATGCCTCCTCATGTCTCCTCATGTCCCCTCATGTCCCCTCTGTTCCCTCATGTCTCCTCATGTCCCCTCTGTTCCCTCATGTCTCCTCATGTTCCCTCATGTCCCCTCATGCCTCCTCATGTCCTCTGTCTCCTCATGTCCCCTCTGTTCCCTCATGTCCCTTCATGCCTCCTCATGTCCTCTCTGTTCCCTCGTGTCTCCTCATGTTCCCTCATGTCCCCTCTGTCCACTCATGTCTCCTCATGTTCCCTCATGCCTCCTCATGTCTCCTCATGCCTCCTCATGTCCTCTCTGTTCCCTCATGTCTCCTCATATCCCCTCTGTTCCCTCATGTCCTCTCATGCCTCCTCATGTCCTCTCTGTTCCCTCGTGTCTCCTCATGTTCCCTCATGCCTCCTCATGTCGCCTCATGTCCTCTCTGTTCCCTCATGTCTCCTCATGTCCCCTCTGTTCCCTCATGCCTCCTCATGTCCTCTCTGTCTCCTCATGTCCCCTCTGTTCCCTCATGTCCCCTCATGCCTCCTCATGTCCTCTCTGTTCCCTCATGTCCCCTATGTCCCCTCATGTCTCCTTATGTCTCCTCATGTCCCCACTGTTCCCTCATGTCCCCTATGTCACCTCATGTCCCCTCATGTCTCCTCATGTCCCCTCATGTTCCTCATGTCCCCTTATGTCTCCTCATGTCCCCACTGTTCCCTCATGTCCTCTCTGTTCCCTCATGTCCCCTCATGTCTCATGTCTCCTTATGTCTCCTTATGTCCCCTCATGTCCCCACTGTTCCCTCGTGTCTCATCATGTCCCCTCATGCCTCCTCATGTCCTCTCTGTTCCCTCATGTCTCCTCATGTCCCATCTGTTCCCTCATGTCCCTTCATGTTCCCTCATGCCCCTCATGTCCCCACTGTTCCCTCATGTCCTCTCTGTTCCCTCATGTCCCCTCATGTCTCATGTCCCCTCATGTCCCCTCGTGTCTCCTCATGTCCCCTCATGCCTCCTCATGTCCTCTCTGTTCCCTCATGTCCCCTATGTCCCCTCATGTCCTCTCATGCCTCCTCATGTCCTCTGTTCCCTCATGTCTCCTCATGTC